>JBBJLS010070177.1:0-12183 GCA_037577275.1 Bryconaethiops microstoma
GAGTCCTTTGGATTTAGAAGTCGAAGATGAGGAAAGGTCTTGAGTTGAAGCTGAGAAAGAGTTCGTGAAGTGTGTAACGTGTCCACAAGTTCGTAACGCCCGGTGCCTAGCCTATATACATAAGGTGGACCAATCAGTGAGGTTTTGGTGATGCATAGTGATGTGGATCAGCTGTTGCTCCAAGTGTGTCTGATTTCAGCTGATCCGTAGTGACGTCGAGAGAGGGAAAATCCGGTTTCTGTTCCAGGCGCCCCCAGGTGGCCATGGAACAGTACAGCAGGCAATGTCGTGCTCTTTGGTCGATGCGACCTCTGACGGTCGCTGGGTAAAAGGACGTCTCCAGTCCCGATTAGGGACTGTGACAACTTCAACATGCCATTTTTCACATAGTGGCTTCAGGTCTCTGCACAGATGGGATTTTCCTGTGCTATTAGCAGCCCGGCTTTGGTGAAAATTTATAAATTTTGTCACTAACCCCAGCTGTAGTGTTTATTTAATATATTAGAGCCGTGTAGTGTTTGTTAGCCTCGTAGCTCCAACTGTAAATTGAAAAAGTGAAATTGAGACTCCAGACATTTGGACTCCAGTGTTGGAGCTTCATCTGGGGTAAGACAAAGTAAGTAAATTGGCTTATCCAGCTCATATAGGGACAGCTGCTAGGAAATTTCACTCCTCCTCTTCTCTACTCTAAGAGCTGTAGTAGTATTCAGTTTTTAATTGTGCAATCAAACACCTAAACCCATAGAGCACATAAACATTTGGAAAACAGCAACATTTAAAAATAAGCTTTAAAACAAAACACAAGCTATGGTCCAGCCTTTGAATGACCAAACCAATGAATGGAACTTGTGTTGATTGACTGTCCTGGTTCTGTGCAGTGTGGTATAAAAGTATGTGATTGGAGACCAAGCAGTGATCCCTTTTTCCCATAGAAAATGAATAGTGCAATAGTGGAGCAGTGGATAGAGCTGTCCCCTCTCAGCAAGAAGAGCCTGGGTACAATTTATGACACTTTAAACACTTCAAAAATACTCAAATGTTTTGGCACTCATCTCAACTTCATATAACTTTTTGCACCTTTATTGGCAATGGTTTTTGCTTCTCTACTTTTGGTGAGGAGGAAGTGCTCACATCTAGTCCTCGTGAGTTTCTGTCCTGTCCATGTGCTTAAAGACTTACAAGGCCAAAGATGAGTCACTTTTAAAAACTTCATGGATGAAAGTGAACTCACTTTGAATAAAGCCATAGAAAAGGAGATGGACAAAAGATGTTCAAATCAGTTTTTTTCTCTTCTTGTCTCTTCTTTGTCCTTCTCTTCTTGTCTCTGTCCTTGTCTCACTCCCTTTGTCTCCCCCAGAGAAAAGCAAACTTTGTAGATAGGAAGCCGAACACCTGGAGTTTCAGTGGAGCCCAAAACAGCTCACATTAGAGAGAGAATCTGAGGATTAAATGCTTAGAATTCACTTATTACTAGGGGTGTCAAGCGATAAAAAAATTAATTAATTACAAGCTCTGTAATTAATCTAGATTAATTGCACACATTTTTGCTGTAAAAGTATTTAAAATTTTAAATGATTTTGGCACATGAGCGAATGAATAATCATTACAGACTTTCAACTGTTTCTGCGCTGTTTAAATGCAGTAATGGTCACAGCAATCAAAAACATGACCTAATATGCTGAGGGGAAAAATGCTTCAGCACGAACATTGACAGAACTAAGTCCATCGTTCAGGTGCAGTTTAAGACAATGTACATACAAGCACAGAAGTCAGAAGCATTTTAATGTGGGGATCCGCTGCACACGACGTCTTGTGTGTTTCACTCATACTTCACCCCCTAATATAGTAGTTCCGGTGTTCTGATGAATTATGCTTTAGGTTTATACAGTTCATACAGTTTATAACACTGATAATGGTGAAAAATAGGCAAACAATATGCATAATCTACTGTATTCAGATAGATAGATAGATAAATCGATAGATCTTTAGAGGTGCATAGAGCCAGTTTACACAGTCAGGTTCTAACACTGAGAAATGCTACCGTGAAGCAGGACACAGGCTACTTCAGATCGTGCCGTGCTTACAGCTTATGGTGAATCTGGACACTGCTGATGTTCCTCGTTTCAGATAGCTTTCTGCAAACCATAGAAAAAAGGGCATTTTAGAACCATAATCAGAAAACTGTATTGATCCTAGAGGAAATTGCATATGTAATGACTGCAAAGACACAGACCCCAGAGTAGTGACATACACTCATATTAAAAGAGCTTTTAAGATATTAATCACCGTAAACCAGTGACACGAACGCAAGATAAACCAGCATAGATAAACCAGACAAACCAGATAAACCAGTGTCCAATGCAAGACAGCACAGATAAACCAGCTTCCCTAACGCTTGGTAGCACAGAAAACCAAGACCGTGGAACTGCACATGCGCAAAAGCGCACGGAAGCACATTTCGATGGGTAGCATGTTTTAGCAGAACACTGGACCAGGTTAAAGTCACGTGGTGCGATATTTAGCGTTAATCAGCGTTATTTTTTTCCGCATTATTTTTTCTGCAATTAATTGATCGAAATTAACACGTTAATTCAACACTCCTACTTATTACTCATCATTACTTGTTGAAGTAATGATGAGTAATAAGTGTAGGAGTAGGAGTAATAAGTAGGAGTGTCGAATTAATACTTTCAGGATGTATATTTGGACTTACAGACACAATGACAATATTAACGGCTGTGCTTTTTTCTGATTTTGTTTGTGAGCAAGAATATTATTGATTAGGTGGCATCGTGAATGTGGCTTCATTTAAAAGACACTATTGTCATGGTTCCAGTCGGCGACCGCTGGGGGTCGCTGTGGGATCGTGGATCGAATTCCACCCGCACCTGAGGATAGTTTCCTCTGGTAAATGATTAGACCCGGACGGGTTATTTAAGGGGTTGTTATCCTCAGATGCAGCGTGGCGCATTACAGATCACCGCATCATCTGCTCCTTTCTCTTCTCAACTCCATTTTTTAAATTCCTTCTCTAGTTCTAGCTCGGCCCTCGTGCCAATTGTTTTCTCTGTTTTTGATTTGTGTACTTATAAATAAAGCTTCACCTTAGTATGGAAGTCTGCATCTGTGCCTCCTCTTCCTCTCGGTCCGGAAGGGACCCCTTCTACGTGACAGAATGCGCCACCAAACTACGAGGGACAGCAGACTTCCGTGGTCCATCAACCGGATAACCTCGTTCATCCCTCTGAAACCAAACCCGGCGGGACCACGATGGCTACCTCCTGAGGGAATGGGAATAGACTAGCAAGCCCCTCCAACGTTTTCCACGAGCCGCCAAAATCTTCCGGGGAGTCTTCGATCCCCTGGATATTCTATATCAGGTAGGGGACGCGCTCCGTGGCAGCATACACGGAGGAGTTTCAAACTCTGACGGCCTGGACTGGGATCACGGACTCAATCCTAAAAAACAAGTACTTTGAGGGATTGACGCCCCACCTGCAGGTGGAACTCTCCCGGAGGGAACTCCCCCGAAATTCTGAGAGGTATGATAGAGCTCAGTCTTCACATGGAGTTCCGTCTTGCCCGTTCAACACCCGCTCCAGTCCTCAACTTCACTCCAACCATCAACTCCATTCCAGCCCTCAGTTCCGCTACAGCCCTCAGCTCCGCTCCAGCCCTCAATTTCACTCCAGCTCTCAGCCCCATTTCAGCCAACAGCTCCATTCCAGCTCTTAACTCAACCCCAACTCTATCTACAATCTCAGTTTCAGCCACCTCATCTCGGCACAGTCTCACTTACTGTAGGACAATACAGGTCAATCCATACCACTCCACTCCAGACCAGTCTAATTCAACTCCTCTCAATTTAGATTCATTCAGCTCATCTCAAATCAACTCACATCAGTTTAGATCAGCTTCTCTCAGTCCTGCCTCTCTCACTCCCGTCTCTACCTCTCTTGTTCCTCTCTCAACCTCGCTCCCTTATCTGCCTCTCTCACTCCTCTCTCGACCTCTCTCGCTCCCGTTTCTGCCTCTCTCGCTCCTCTCTCGACCTCTCTCACTCCCGTTTCGGCCTTTCTCGTTCCCATTTCTGCCTCTCTCGCTCCTCTCTCGACCTCTCTCGCTCCTGTTTCGGCCTCTCTTGCTCCTCTTTCGGCCTGTCTCGCTCCTCTCTCGACCTCTCTCACTCCTCTCTCGGCCTCTCTCGCTCCCGTTTTGGCCTCTCTTGCTCCCGTTTCGGCCTCTCTCACTCCCATTTCAGCCTCCCTTGCTCTTCTCTCACCCGCGCCCTTCACGCTCGTTCCCCTCACGCCATCTCAAATCACTTCCCATCAGCATAGTTCAGATCCTTTCACGCATACTCCACTCAACCCAAATCCAGCCTCCGATCCAGTCCCAGCTACAGTTCTTGCACCCAAGCCAACCCCAACTACAGTTCCTGCATCCGATCCAACTCCAACTACAGTTCCTGTACCCGAACCAGCTCTATCTACAGTTCCTGAACCCAAGACAGCCCCAGCTACAGTTCCTGCACCCGAGACCACCTCAGATACCGTTCCTGCACCCGAGACAGCCCCAGCTACAGTTCCTGCACCCGAGACAGCCCCAGCTACCGTTCCTGTACCTGAGACAGCCCCAGCTACCATTCCTGCATCCCAACCAGCTCCAACTACAGTTCCTGCACCCAAGACAGCTCCAGCTACAGCTCCTGCATCCGAGTCAACCCCAGCTAAAGTCCCTGCATCCGAACCAGCCCCAACTACAGGTCCACCGCCGGCTCCACGTACCCAAGGTCCAACGCCGTCTCCATGTACCCAAGGTCCAACGCTGTCTCCATGCACCCAAGGTCCAGAGACGACTCTTCGCACCCAAGGTCCAACGCCATCTTCTCGCACCCAAGGTCCAATGCTGGCTCCTCGCACCCAAGCTCCAGCGACGGCTCCTCGCAACCAAGGTCCAGCGCTGGTTCATACACTGGACTCATCGTCTTCAGCTCTTAGTCCGGTTCCCACACCAGCCACCTCAGCTCCAGATCCTGCGCCAGTCTCTGCACCGGGCGCTTCAACTCCTGACACCACGCCAGTTCCCGCACCGGGCGCTTCAACTCCTGACACCACGCCAGTTCCCGCACCGGGCGCTTCAACTCCTGACACCACGCCGGTTCCCGCACCGGGCGCTTCAACTCCTGACCCTGCGTCGGTTCCCGCACTGGGCGCCTCAACTCCTGACCCCACGCTGGTCTCCGCACCAGGCGCCTCAACTCCTAACCCCGCGCCGGTCTCTGCACTGGGCGCCTCAACTCCTGACCCAGCTCCGGTTCCCGCACCGGATCTGTCGATTCCAGCTCCTGCCCCCGCTTCGGTTCCCGCACCGGATCAGTTGACTCCAGCTTCTGACCACGTCCAGGTTTCCGCACTGGCTGCGTATTGTATTAAACCATCTTTTAGTTAATGCATTTTCTGAACTGTTATACTGCGGTCGTGGCATTGCGTGACTGCAGAACACAGAGAGAGAGTACTTCACTTGGACGAAGTTGCTTCCATGAAATGATTTTTTGCACTTCACAATAACAGCTTTGAAATCAACATCCTGAAGTCTACCCTATTAATGAAATATAAAATATACATTTTCTTGCCTGGATGTTCTGTACTTGCCAGACTATGAGAGAATCGATTACCCATATGGCCAAAATGTGATCATAAAAGTTGTAGTATTATATCTAGCCTTTTGATCACCTGGGACTGCACTTTTAAAACAACACAATAAAAAATGCATTTTTTATGTGACTAAATGAATACAAATTTATAAAAGTTCATCCAAGATATACTTCATTGCTTTAGAACAAACTTTATTTATTTTCCTGTTTTAAAATTTAGTTGTTGGGTGTCTTTGCTGTGAATTTTACCCTCAGACTCTCAGTTTTATTATACATTTTGGAAATAAAGTCCTTAAAACTCCTCTTAGAAATCAACATTTTTAAAAAAACTGTAAAAAAATGGAAATTCTAGCAGAAAGTTTTTATTTATGCTGAATTTTACATGTTGGATAAAAAAATAAAACCTAAACTATAAATTGTGCCATTGTGCCACTTACTAGCAGCCACACATTGAAATCATCAAGGATCAACACACAATAAAGCCATTAAAGTTTCCTCTGGAAACCTTTTCCTTTGCTTTCCCAGTTTTGCCCCAATACATGAAAAGCAAGTTAACAGAGAAACTTATTTTCACTACCCAGTTTGACCACAGGGGGCCCAAATCTTTGCATCCGACAGTATGTGTGATCAGTTGTGGTTTTCCATGTACATAATGCACAGTGACAATGTTGTGTAACCACCCCATGTTAATCTTTATACCTGAGTTTAAGTCTAAATATGAATTTAGGAAGCAACTGATTTAATCTGGCTGCTTTCACGGAGTTTCTAAAGTTCCTGATAGGTTTGCTCTGTACAAGGAACCACCTGAGATCTTTTTTCCACTGAAGTCATTTAAACTCGATTTCTTCAGGGTATGTTGGCCATTTCATCCACTTCTCCAAATAAATGAACAAAGGCAGGATTGTTCTCAGAGTTTTAGAGCTGTGTAAACATGTTGCTCTCAGCCATGTTTTTCAAGATTTTTTCTAAGGCTTAATAGCTGTTTGTTTCCCTTTACTAGTTTGGTTCTTAGAAAATCTTTTGTGTGATCTTATCTATGATGATATCTGTTCAGAGTCATACACTTTACCTCCATTCTGCTTGTTAAACTGATTCTCAGTCAATCCTGGAACAACTGATCAGCGGGCTTATGATCCTGTAATTAAATTTTATATAATAGTAGATTAATGTGGAAAGATGCTGTTAAAAAAAGAGAAAGCTAAATTAGCCATCATCTTTATCACTTTGCATTTTTCACTTTTAGTTTATTCAAATGTATTATTAACTACCAGTCAACAAACTGTATGAAAAATGAAGAGGGATAGTGAGTTCATTCCCATGGGGAAGGGAAGGATACATAAAATACTACACATACAGGTAAAGACTTTCCAGATATCTTTTATCTTATACAGTCATTAAACTGTTGGTTTATGAAGACAAAGCAAAATATAAGCTCTTTGTAAACGACCGCTTTTTCTAAGAAAGTTAGGATTGCTTATTGATTTATGTAGCTTTATCAGCAATATCCAAGAAATCAATGAACCCATTTTATTTTCTTGCCATTATTAAAGTATTCTATGCTTTGATTGACTCTCTGACATTTTGGTCCTGGATTTTTTCATGTCTCAGTTACAGCAATGAGTTGTCCTGCGAGTGAGCTGTTGAATGACTAAACAGTCATTTTTAAAACACTGAAACTTCAACTCCAATGTGCTTTTTTTATCCAAAAATGTTGATAAATAAAAGTAAAGAGGTATACAAAGTGGATCCATCAAGAAGAAACAGGAATAATGTCATTTATAAAAGATAGCAGAGAACAGCTAATAAAACTACCTGAAGCTCTGCAGACTTACTACGTGTGTAGAGGAGGTTGAGGCTCTGCTACAGCTTGGAGCTTCGAGCAATAAAAGTAACAAACTTTTATTTTGTTATGTATTATTGATTTAAAAAAATTCTCATTGCCCTCATATATTTATACGTAAGCACCTTAGTGAGCACATGATTTTCAACCGATCAGTGTCATGGCTGTGTCTCGTGTGCTACGCCCCCAGCCATCCTGGTCTCTGGAGTACGAAGTCTGGCGCTTCCCCCTCCCCCTGCTCCTACTTTCATTTGGTTTATCCCTCTTACCTAATCACCAGCACCTGTTGTACTTTTCACCACACTACTTAAACCCAGCCTGAACAGCGTCCGTTCATCATGCTACATGGCTGTGTGTGTGTGCGCGTGCGCGTGCGTGCTTCCTTCCTTCCTTCTTTCCTTTCTTTCTTTCATTCATTCATTCTTTCTTTCTTTCTAAGCCTAGAAATTGTGTGTGGAAATGCAAGTGTGGAGGACAACAGATCAGGTAGGCCCCAGCAACTGGACCTGGTGTTTCCTGGTCTCTCTTTCCCTATGTCACAGTTTGCTTCAAAGAGGCTTCTGGAACTGTTTCTGTATATCAGAGGCAAAACACTGCATTTGGAGTCCCCTTTTGTTTGCAATTAGCATCAAAATCTAGAATAAAGAGTCACAAGGACCTCCTGCAAGTGCACGACATGCTTTGGCTAGCCAGCATTATGGCAAACAGTTGTAATAAAAAATATGGATGGAAAAATAATGACAGACCTCCCATGGTATATCACAGAATGATTATTACATGATTCAATCTGCGTATAAAACATTAGTTGCTTTGGGGCAGCTGGTAGCGTAGTGTTTCAGGCATTTGCCCTTTGATCAGAAAGTGGTGGGTTCAAATCTCAAGACTGCTAAGCACCTCTGAGGAACCCTGAGCCAGATACCGTCCCCACACACCGCTCCCTGGGTGCTGTATTCCAGGCTGCCCACGGCTTCACTTTCTGAATGGCTTAAATGCAGAGGAAGAGTTTTGTGCTGTTTACAATGTGTGCTGTGGTGTGTTCACATATGACAGAATGGTCACTTTCACTTTGTCATTATTTTGAATAAAGGCATAACCTTGCACTACTACAGTCAAATAATAAGGAATCGAAGGCCCATATACAGGACCTCAAAGGATAAGTAAGATTGATAACTACGGTCTAGGCTTAGGCTGCATTAATTTTATGCTTTGCCTCTCTTCCACTACGCTCTGGCCAAGACATTTAATGACTGTCCTGGTATGAAATACATGGCACTGTAGACCTAATGTTGCACAACATGTTTTCATCTTTTCAAATGATATGAAATGCATGAAAGCAGTCATTAAAAGTGTTTTTAGGATATCAGGTGCCGTAGTTATAAAACGCACAATACATTTTTACACTGGAAACATTTGAGATGCAAATAGCAGCACCATACATCCCACTCCATGTTGCTATGGAAAAACCTTTAAATATCTCCTGGCAGGCCAAAAATAGACATCTAAATCCACTTTTACAGTTACACAGCAAGCTGCAGCTGTCACAGTAAAAAGCAATAGCAGATATAATAAACATATTAGGAGAAGTTTATAGGAAATGTGTCTTCTTTCGTCGTGGATATGCGAGCTGGGATGAACAGGTGTTAGCAGCGGTGTTTAGGGGCTTTCTGACTGTGATTTGAACTGCATGAGTGAATTCTGTATATAGTTCATAGATTAGTGGTCCTGAGGGAACTTAAAAAGGAACTAAGAAATTATAGAGTAGCTTGTGGAAAGTTTTAATTCCAGGCATGTGCTGAACCGAGTGTCACAATGCAAGGGGTTGCCAATCCAAATGACAAAACTCACCCCAACCCCAAGTCCTCTTTCCATCCTCTTTTCTTTTTTGAAATAGTGTTTATCACACAAGATGTCTGTGTGGTATTTTTGTGTGATAGGAATGCTTTTGCTTAAAAAAAAGTAAACTATAAAAAATGGTTTGATGTTAATACTGCTAAAATTTCAAAGCATACTGTTCACTCCCAAATCCATAAAATCCATACATGTAATTTAAGTTGCTAAAACCTAAATTCATGGTTGATGAATCAAGATCGTGGTTGTGATGTCACAATCACATTTACATATGTCCAGCCTTTCCTCCTCCATCAGTTTAGTCATTCATTTTGGATGAATATATTACTACAGAGAGTCTCTTGAAGAGTTACTGGAGTGCAACATGTGGATAAAAATGGTGCAACATTATATTGTTGTTGCTGGCTGCTGAAGCCTTTTAAAAGGTCAAGACTTCTGAAAGGAGTAGTTGAAGTTTTTTTTTTTCCCACGTCCCAGAAGATTAACAGTTTATTCAGAAAGTTTCAGCCTGTACAGTTTTAAGTGAGGCACAATATGAGGCACAGTATGGGATAAATAGCGAATGGAAAATGGTCCCCAGTAATTGTGACTCTTTTTGGTCCATAAAATTGCATGAATATTGCAAAATTATGGGAAAATACATTCATTAAATGGAAGAATATTGCACAGAAAAAAGAGTGTCTGAAAGAAACATTGGATCCCTAAAGAAACTGTCAGTGAAAGTGAGTATGGAGAAGTTTAAAGAACCTCCACACATTCTTAAAGGGAAGTCTTTATATCTTTAAAAGGTTTTTACACTCATATGTATTATTTACAAAATGAGGTCTTATGTTTCATCTATGCATTGCTCAAAGAACCCTTTGGGGTTTTGGGACCTCTTTTAAAGATGACAGCTCATTTAAACAGTCAGGCAAGTGCACTGAGCATTCAATAACTCATCAAAACCAACAATTAACAGGCTTGTAATCATGGCCAGACCAAAACCTGACTGTGAACCACAACACAAAGTACATGAGAGTTCCTGAAATTGCACTGTTCCTCAGATGCCTAGACAAGTCAGTGACATTAATCATTTGTAAAATGTGTCCAGAGGTTGACGCACAGATTGCCTCTGAGGGAGAAGATGTAGAATTATATTTTCAGTTGTTAAAAACACATGCAATTTTTAACAGTTGAACACTTTCACATCAAATCTGATGTGTCTGTTTTTTACCCTCTTTGGAAGGAAAGACAAACTCCTCAAGTAGCAATAACAATGAATTTATCAATCCAGAGTGAATAATTTATCAGTGTTTAACAATTTCCTTAAAAACAATGCAATGACCCCATTTTACAGAAGTACCAGGCGGAAAGAGACTGTGATACATGAAGACAAGCAAAAAGACAAACTATAAATAGTAGCTGTTTTGTACTAAGGAACTTACAGTCTTTCTCAGTCTTTCAGAAATGTCATCCCATAGATCTGCTTCACCCTCTGTGTGCTTACAGTCAGTGTGTTGCTTGTCCTAAATGTTTTGTGCTTTAGTGAGATGAGCTGTTCAGCTGCCATTTGTTTAGACTACCATGACAGGAGAGCTCTGATTAGTCAGCCTACTCCTTGTTAGTCTAGTGTTAAGTATAGGCGCCTGTCATGCGGGAAACTGGGCTTCGATTCCCCCACGGGGAGATTAAAGCCTTCGGGGGCAGCTGGTGGCCTGGTGGTTGGAGAGTTGCCCCCATGGCCTGAAGGTCATGGGTTTGAATCCCAGGACTGCCATTGGCAACACTAAGGTACCCTTAAGCAAGGTACCATCCTTGGGGGCTGCATTCCTGGCTGCTGTGGTGCATTTATGTAAGACAAAATGGATGCCTTTCTTTACTAACTTTGAGTGTAGAAAATTGACCAGATTTAAAAAACATGCAGCATCACAGTCTGACAGTTTCAGACTTTAGGTTATTTCACATGGCATAATGATCCATCGAGCATCCTGAACGTTCAAAACATTATCACTTTATGGAGAGTACCTCTTAACTTTAGAGATGTCAATGAATGAAAACAAGCCTAGTTTCCCAGCCCTAATTCAAACATTATAAAGCGTATCCCTTCCACAGCCAGATGCATGCTGCCTTGACGGAAGCAACCTGCTGTCACGATTCCCCTCTTCTCCTCAATGAGGGCAAGCGCATACGCAGACTTCCATATTTTCTTCTTTATTTATAAACATTAATCAAAAGGCATGAGGGCCCAAACAAACTTCAAAAACAATGAAACTCATCCCAAGATGAGTCCCCTGATGGTGGACTGACAACTTAGATCCAAGTAAACCAAACTTAAATACACTCACAATCACTCCTGAACACACCGGCAGCTGAAACAAATAATTATTTAACTAAAACCCGGTGTGCTCAGGAATCCACAAAACAAAAACCCTGGTGGCCTCTAGCGGCCGCCCACAGTCACTGTCCCCAGGCCTGACAACTGCATGAATTTGCATTCGCTTCGTTCTTTTTTTTCATTCTCTTTTTTCAGTGTAAAGGTTTAGGACTGGCTAGGAAGATGTAAGCTCGTCATGTGGACACATCTCTACCTGTCAGCAATAATCACACAAACCCCCTCAGAGAGGAGACAGGGTGTTATGTAGCTTACACAACAACAGTCGCTCTTGGAACAAGATTTGTTTCTCTCTAGTTTCAGCCAAACATTCTGCACATGCATCGCATGCACACACACACACACACACACACACACACACACACACACACACACACACAAACACACACACACACACACACCCCCCACCACATACACACACACACACACACACACACACACACACCCACCACCAGGTACACACACAAA
>JBBJLS010070178.1:0-12182 GCA_037577275.1 Bryconaethiops microstoma
GGGTACAGCAAGAGGAAGCAGTCTCCTTATGTTGGCCATAATCTGGTTTATTTCTGTTTTTTGTCCAGATAAATACGAAATCTGCAGGTATCTACCAAATTTACATTCAAATGTATATGACATCTGCAGATATCTACCATATTTACGTCCAAATAACATATGTACAGAGCAAAATCCAAACATAGACAGAATCTACAATACCTACATCCAAGTATATACCATATCTACAGACATCTGCCATATCTACATTGAAATACATGCCTTATCTACAGATATCTAACATTTTGACATCAAATTACCATATCTACAGATAGCTACCATACTTACATCCAAGACCATATTTACAAGTATTTACTGTATCTACTTCGAAATATATAAAATATCTGCAGATACCTGCCGTACCTATATCCACATGGATACCCTGTCTACAGATGTCCGACGTATTTACACCCAAATACCATATCTACAGATATCTACCATACCTACATCCAAATAAATGCCATACCTACACATATCTAGTGTACTTACATGGAAATATAGACCATATAAACATATATCTATCATACCTGCAACCAAATATATGCCATATCTACAGATATCTACTAATTCTACAGACAAATATATACCATATCTACAGATATCTGCCATATCTACATCCAGATTGTCCCTTTTCTAGAGATATCTACCATACTTGCATCCAAATATATTCTTAGTCTACAGATATTTACTATATCTACACCAAAATACAGACCATATCTAAAGATATCTAACATACGTACCTCCAAATATATACCATACGGACAGATATCTATATTTCAAACAAAATACCATATGTGCTGATGTCTACCATTCCTACTTTTAAATATATGCTGTATCTACATATATCTACCATACCTACATCAAAATAAATGCATATCTATATTTCTGGTTTATTAGCAGTATTGTGTGTTGAATATCACTGTATACATTACTATCAGTCTGCCAGTGGTCTGGATGCATTTGGGGAAGTGTCTTGTCCTTCTCCTCACTCTTTGTGCTGCTTGTCCAGGCATCTGTGACGTGATTGAGAAGTCTAGTGAGCTAAGCAGATTCCAGAGAAGGCTGCTGCTTGTTTTCCTGTGTCAGGACCAGCAGTGTCAGTCCTGGAGGTCCGCAGCTATTTGTGGCGAAGCTGAGGTTGCATGAATTTGTGGAGGGGCCTTCTTTGTGTGAGCATCCAGCACAATCACAGATGGTTTCTGATATATCTAATAGTTCATATAATCTAAATGCCCTTTGTCCATTGATTCCTTGCAGCTTCTGAAAAGGCTAATAAATGATAGGAGGTCTGCTGCGCCGATGTGACTTCAAAGAAAACCTAATTGGAATCAGCCTTTAAAAAGAATGACCAGCCTTAGTTTTGTGTAATAACCTTCTGTGAAGGACCTTTTAAAGGCATTCGAATCTTAAGACGTCTGGTTTATTAGTCTTATTTGGTGGTGGACCTGAGAAGATCACGGTCTTCTTTCGCTTCCCTGTCCGTTAGGGAGTGGATGGTTCAGGACTACAAATACCTTGGTGTGCACATTGACAATAAGCTGGACTGGTCAAAGAACTCTCTGGCCAAATACAAGAGGGGTCAAAGTAGGCTGTCTTACCATGTGCAGTATCATGCGGTTTTCTTATCCGGTGCTAAATCGTTATCATTTGTGCAATATCCTGTTAATATGTCCAGTAGTCTTACCATGTGCAATATTGTGTGCTGTTTTCTTAATGAGTGCTGCATTATTTAATTATGTGCAATATCTTATTATTATGTGCAAAAGTCTTACTGTGCGAAATAGCACCACTTATGTCAGTATTACTGATCTACTACTGATCTCTATTACATACAATAACACACTCCTAACCACCATTTGTGTTACTAGTAAATCACTTAAGTTAGTTATTTATCTATTGTATTAATACCTCTAAATTTGTGTCTATATCATAGTGTATTTCATATTGAGCATTTTGTGCAGAGATTTTATTGAATTTATTTAGACTTTTCTTCGAGGATCCGTAAAGTTTTCTGGTTCACCGCCACTGAAAGCAGGTTATAAACATCACCCCATCATGAAGCACAGCTCAGAGCTGTCTGTCTGGTTTACAGAAGAGCAGCAGCAGTGTAAACAGTCTCGTCGCTTAAATAACAGCTCAGTAATGTGCTTTGTCGTCCAGCTCTGACGGGCTCTCTCTTCTTGCCCCTGCAGGTAAAGGCCAGGCGGTGTCCTCCTCAGCCGTGTGGGTGAGTGAAGCTTCTGCTCCCTCAGCAACCTGTTCTGGTTTTAAGAACTTGCCATTAAGAATAATAATAATGCAGGTTTAATAAAAATAATAATGGTCTCATAACTAGTGGTCAAATTTCTTAACATTACTAACAAACACTAGAAGTTACTCAAATAATGCTCCCACAAAACAGCATCCAGCTGTTCATTACTGTGGATCAGACTTGGTGGACTTGGTTTAGGATACGTTATGACTTGCTGTGAGCTGTAAAAATGAACTGAGCTTCTTCATTATGGTGGATCAGACTTGGTGGACGTGGTTCAGGATACGATATGACTTACTGTGAGCTGTAAAAAAGAACTGATCTTCATTACGGTGGATCAGGCTTGTGGACGTGGTTTAAGACACTGTATGACTTACGGTGAGCTGTAAAAATGAACTGGACATCAGCATGGAGCTTAGTGCTGTGGTGCCTTTTTACACAACGGGGTCTGTTTTCAAAAACTGCATCAGGAGCAGGAGCGCTGATCTAGAATTTTCATGACTACGACTGTTGTAAATATGAAGGAATCTAATCCAAGATCAGCCCTCTCCAGCCCTGGTGCCGTCTTAAATGAAGCTTAGTTGAGGCTGAAATTTAGTTCAGTTCATTTTTACAGCTCACAGTAAGTCATATTGTGTTCTGCACCATGTCCATGGGTCTCATTCACCATAATGAAGAGCTGGATGTAGTTTAAGTGACACCAGAGAAGTTTTGGGGAGGTGTTCACTGTAAAAGAATTGGGTGACTATTGATGTCTGGTGTTTTGCCATTAACCTCGTAGCTCCAGTTTTAAAGGAAAGAAGCAAAAAAATGGACTTCGGTCATGTCTTGGATTTTTTTACCAAACAGTTCCTTTAAAAACCCTTAAAGTGTCTCATTATTTTCCGTAAAAATATGTAAGCAGAAGAGGATGAGGAGCTTCTGGTGCTTCAGGAGGTCCTTGAGGGCTTCAGGTGTGGTCAGAGTTATTTTAGCTCTGAGAGGGTGATTAACATAATGCACCACTGCAGACATTTCAAGGAGTGTGAGAGCACTGTCGCTAGGGTGTGTGTGTGTGTGTGTGTGTGTGTGTGTGTGTGTGTGTGTGTGTGTGTGTGTGTGTGTGTGTATGTGTTGTGTGTCTGTCAGTAATGTTTTATTCACTGTGCCTGACTTGATTAGCTCTAAAACAACAAGCACCAGTGTTTAATTAGGTTTGCCCGCACGGTGCTCTACTTTGTGTTTCGTTAAGTGGCGCAAACAGAGGCGGTTGAGCAATAATAGTGGGAGGAGACAAGATGTGGCAACAGCACACTAACGAGAAAGAGGGCAAATGAATGAAAGATAGAGCAAAGGAAGTGCGTGCAGTTGCTTTTGCCACAAAATCCCTTTAGGGGTTGATAGGACTACTTTTGCACTCTCGTGTTATTTATTAATGTTTTTAGGTTGTTTCTGTGATTTTGCAGACAGGGATTTCAAGCTGTTTTCATTTAAATCTCTTGTACATAACCCTGAAACTTGATAAGTAAAACTATTCTACCCCGTTATGTAGCAAAGAAGGAAACCTCGTTGCTTAGACATAATAAGACATCATAAAAAAGTTTTGTTTTCTTTAGCTTCTTGAATTCTCAGAGGAGGACATGTTACGGCTTCCTTCAGATGTGATATTCCTGACCGTGTTCTCCTCGGATTAGTTCATTAGAGTATCAGCAATTTGACAGTCTTACTGCTGGATGGCCAAACTCTGATGTAGGACTGTCATGAAACCAGAATTTTGTACTGATACTAGGTGTAATAGTATTAACTACAAGAACAATACGAGTGTAAAGTTAAAAACATTTGACATCGTCGGCACTGCTTTTGTCAAAGCAGAACTCTTCAAATGTTAAATTAGTAATTAAAACAGTAATTACATGAATAAGTAGTTGAAACAACCTCAAGATCAAAAGTTAGATAACAACATAAAATATAGCTTGGCATTCATCACATTGTTTCAAACGAATAGAAAATATGTTATGTTTTGTTAATTGTTACCAATATATCATTCTGTTAATACTGACAACCCTGGTTTTACTAATACTAATACATCTACTGACACTAATACCCACGTATAATATACTGATATTGAGCTAAGATAACTAAGATCTCTTGATGATAAGGTAAAACTTTAGAACACAAAATTCTTGTATCAGCCAAGCCTTAATTGTTACTGACTAAGACATCTTGTTTGAATGTTTTAGCAAATTCTACAATTTGATATGCCCGTAGGCGGAATAACTGTACAGTGTAGCGTTTGCCTTTAAAAACAGTTGAGATTTGGAGTGCCACCTCCTTCTTCTGAAATAGTACTGAACTTGCATAACATCATGCATCACTAGACTGTGATGTTTTTGAAAGAACATTGTGGTTTTCGGTCATCCATCCATTGCCAGTTTGTGTGTGTCTGATGGGAGATGCTGAATATGTTGTGTGTGTTTTGAGCTCTGTTGCTGCTCTCATTCACCCACAGAAAAAGCAGAGGCAGCATGTTTCTGTTGTCATGTCAACTGGGTGCCACTATGAGAAGCTGGTGGAGCTTTCCTGTTGTCAGGGTGATTGAGGGGTGCTGTTGCCATAGTGACCACGCTAGATTAGGGAGGGAGAAAAGGAGTGCAGAAAGTAGACAGTTTGGTCTGAAATATGTCAGGAAAAAGAAGGTGGTATTTTGATCAGCAATAACAACAGGGATGGAAATACTCCCCCCTTTTTTTCCGCTTGCCAATGAACCTGGGATTTTGTCTGCCAGTCTCCATGCATGCACAAGACTTTCCATGTTAAATTTGTTTAAAGCATTCTGTACAGGACTTAAATGTTGCATAAATAACTATACCAAATCAATATCAGGACTCGATCAGATAGTGATAGTGTTGATTGTTGTTGTAGAGAATTGTTTTAGAGTATCACAGTGGCTTATAAAAAGTGCAAAATATCAGAGTTGCAATGATTATTCAGCAACTTGTTCAGGATTTGTAATGATACAGAGTTGATCAGCAATGGATCAGCAATTGAGTTATTACCCTCGTTAGTATTGCTATTGGTTCTCCATCAGAGATGACAGGAGTAGTGCCACAGCAGACCAACAAATGTGGATCAAATTAACAAGGTATAAATACACAGGTGGAAACATGAAACAGCTGAAACAAGGCGAAGTTACAAATAAGCTTGCTAAACAGGAGGGCAGGACTGGATGTAGTCAGGGACAACAGTCAACATAGAAAGCTTGTGGTACAGGGTAGGGCATGACCGGGAATCAGAACATAAGTAGAAACCATGTATAACATGAAAATATCGATGGGGCATGACAGACAGAGATGGAACAGAATGGGGTGAGATAGAGAGGGCTGCAACAGAGCAGGTAACTACTGTTAAAAGTAACTACATAATAACGAATGGCTGTTCAGCTCATTATTCCAATATTATATTTTGTCGCTTAATCTTTCTTAAATAATTTATTTCTGTGTATGCTGAATCAATAAAGCATAGGCTTCATTTAGGAAGAATTCAACATTGCGATGCATATTGTGTATTGTGAAAGTCCCTAAAGTATCATGATTCTGCAATTAATTATGAAAGTAAAATTGACCATTCTATCATACATGAACACACCACAGGACACAGTGTGAACAGCACAAAATTCTTCCTGTGCATTAAACCCATTCACCAAGTGAAGCAGCGGGCAGCCAGGAACACAGCATCCGGGAAGCAGTGTGTGGGGACGGTACTTTGCTAAAGAGTACCTCAGAGGTACCATTAGCAGTCGTGGGATTATAAACACTGTTAGTGTTACTTTTTCTGAGAAATATTTTATTTCAGTAAGTACAACAGTAAAACTGTAGAACATCTGGGCATCTTAGATTGTGGAACTGATACTAGAACTTCTTTTATTTACCAATTAATCTGTACTTAAATCTTCACCTCCTGGTGTCATACCTGACTTCATATTGCACATATCAAACTTGTATTCTCACTTTCTTATTCCTTTTATGCACACATCCCTCTCATCGGCTTCCTTTTTGCCGACAGCCCCTGTGGTGTTCGCTAATGAGCACCTCCTCCCACCTGTTTGTGTGTTAGTGTGTGTGTAAAAGAGAGAGAGATTGATTGGACCTTCTCCAGAAAAGTTATGTTGTAACTGTGTTACTTTCCTTTAATTTTTTACTCTTACGTGTACTTAAAACATCTCTGTGGGTTTATTCAGCAAACAAAAATTTCCTTTGTTTTTACGAGACCATTTCCCATTCTCTCTTTATCGCTTAGATTTTAACAAGTTGTTTTTGTTGCTGGGCCTTTAAGATTGACACAGTTGTATATAATAGTGGGGACATTCCTGGTCAAATTACACATCTTGTTAAAGTGAAATCTGACAATTTTGTACTTAGTTTAATGTACTGTTTTGATTCATTTGCCTAATATGATTTACATGCTAAAACATTTTCAAACAAAATGTTACATGTACTTAAGTTTGGGCAGACTTTGAAATCACAGCCTTAAATTTTTCTTATAGCCAGCTAACAGACTTTCTTTTCTTCATTCATGACATTTCCCCACTTTTTCTTGCAGAAAATGTCTAGTTCATATGTATTTTTTGCATGCACAATCACAATTTTTCAGTTAAAGTCTCAGAAAAAAGTCAATGGATGTGGAAGGCGTTTTCAGAACCTTTCATTTTTAGTTTCTTGAGGACTGAGATACACCATGTGTGAGTGACTTTGCACTATTTGTGTGTGTGTGTGTGTGTGTGCGTGCGTGCGTGCGCGCGCGCGCGTGTGCGTGTGCGTGTGTGTGTGTGTGTGTGACCTTTGTATGCAATGTAATACAGACTTTATCACCTCCATAAAAACTGTAACTTCACTTCTTACACGGACACAAGCATACATTTTCAGGACAAAAGGTTTAGACTTTGTAGCAAAAATAAGAGAAAAACTGTCCTGATTTTAAGTTTAAAAAATACGTATGATGCATATACATAACATTAAAACTGCTGACAGATGAGGTGAACAACGATGATACCTGTGAAGGAATGGAATATATTAGGCAGCATATGAGCAGTCAGTTGTTGAAGGTAATGTTCTATAAGAAGGAAAAATCACATCTTTCTGCACATAAGGCTTCGTTACCACAGACAAAGTGCTTATGCCGACCCATGTCCACCGCTGAAAGCAAATGTATTCTGTAGCAGGGGTGACCTGTTTCAGCAGGATAATGCAAAACATTTCAGCATTGGCTTGAATAACATGACAAAATATTCAAGGTGTTGACCTGTATTCCAAATCCCCAGATCTCAATCTGATCAGGCGTTTGTGAGTCCCCATCTCGCAGGATGTAAATGATCTGTTGCAAGCATAAATGGATCTGGGCAGATGCGAAGTCCTTGAAACAATCAGTTAGGACTGTTTTGTTGGCTAGTGGGGGACCTACACAATATTAGGCAGGTGTTTTTACGTTTCATTATATGTATTGATTTTATTGATTACCCATATAATTACTTTCCATGTATTATTTTGTTGTAGTAGTTATTTGTTAATTTGTGTCTGTACTGTGTAATAAATTCTGTTCATTTAGTTTTTTATTTATGATTTTTAATGAGACTTAATTGAAGTATTACATGGTAATGAAAACCATCACTAGTAAAACATTTTTATAGCAAGTACCATAAAGTTTCCGTCCGGAGAATCCTCCCCTGCCTCATTGCTGGTGATGTTTGTACATGTCAGTGGTGAGCAGTTCGGTAGACCCATCATCTTAGCAACTGAAATTTAGTCAGCTCTTTCAGCTATAACATCTTGTTTAGTTTCAGTAGTTCTGTTGCTCTGGACTATTAATTAAATAAAAAATTTGTAATCTAGATTAAAATTTTCTAGTTCTAATTAGGGGTACGCACAACAGAGAGCGAGAAACGGCATTTCGATTCCCATGTGATTTCGATGTGAATTGAGAATAAATCTCTTGAATCTCTTTAATCTCTCTTAGGGGCGGAGCTTAGGGCTCAGAGGTGCTTTAACCACACCCACAACCAACCACCCACGCACACTGAACTGATTATTAAAGTGACATTAAAATGAATATTTAATGTAAATATAATTAATTTCCTCACTGATTGTTTTCACTATTTACATAAATGTATCAGAACGTACATCAGTCTAATGAGTGTATTGATGATATGCATGAACATATTAGTCACTTGCATTAATGTCTTGTGTTTTTGTGTGTTAACCAGAGCGTGGCTCTTGGTAGGGATGATGGGGGAGGGGAGGGGCTCCACCACTCCTCTCTGTCTCCTTGCTTTCAGTCTCCGCCCAGTAATCATCTTTCATGTAAAGTGTCCATTCTGTCATACGTGAACACACAGCACAGGGTGAACAGCATGAAATTTTTCCCATTCACTAAGTAAAGCAGTGGGGAGCCAGGAACACAGCGCCCAGGGGAAACTTGCTCAAGGGAACCTCAGCGGTGCGACTAGAAGTGCTAAAATTCGAACCCACGACTTTCTGATCGTAGGCCAAACGCCCTAACCACTAGGCCACCAGCCGCCCATAGAGACGGTTGCTAGGTTGAGCTTTTGGCTCCGGAAGGCCACAGGACCACAGAACTGATTCAGGGTCCTGTGACTCGGGAGAGCAGAGCAGAGCAGAGCAGAGCAGTGTGTGTGTGTGTGTGTAGATGGTGAAACTCGCTGTTGGTTCCGCTCCATTTCAGTGAGGAGGGTGTGGTCTCCATCCTTAATCCATATTGTTTATGATTGTAATGTACTATCTAAAGGTTATTTCACATTTCCCCCCGTTTGTCTGACAAGTTTCAGTCGTTATCTCACCCACATATGCTGCTGGTCTACCCTGATGTAAATTATTTCCTTGTTTAACACTGTGGCACAACTTTTATTTAGGATTGTCTTATAGGAACATGACTTTGTTACAATAGCAAAATGAGCGAATGACTTTCTGTCCTTAGAGGACATGATCACCAGCTCATGCCAACACGATCGGCAGGATCGAAATGACTTTTGGAATCTTGAAGGCACGTTTTGACGTATGAAGCCAGAGAGGGCCCGTCAGGTGGAGTCAGCATGTGTGGTTCTACACATCGCCAGCATCAGTCCTGATGCCTATGCCCACTGATATTGTTGATCCTTTGACCCTCAACCACCCCACAGGGCGTGCTGTGAGAGGCCATGACACAGCAGTTTTTCAAGTTGGGGGGGCGGGGGGGGGATCCGGGTCACGTGACCAAGATGGCAGACTAGCGGAGAAGCTCCAAAACCATGTACTACTTTTCTTAATCATACCCTTGTAAACGTTCAGCAACTGTTAATAAAGACACACTGCTGGTATGTCAAAGTCTTTCGCGGTGAAACAGTGCTAAAAGCATTACGGTCAGACTTTGGAACAAAATTGGATAACATCGATACAAAGTTGGTCGAAATGACAAATGCTCTGGCTGCACTGGAAGGTACAGTGATGGAGATAAGACAAGATGTTCTGACTAATACAGCTCGTGTCGAAGAAACTGAAACCCGCATTGACCAGACAGAGAGGGCACTTGGGAAAGTTGAGAAAGCTTTGGAGTCGGCCACTAAGCGAATTACCTTCCTTGAGGCCGAAACAGATGACCTGGAGAACAGGGGAAGGACAACGAACCTGCGCATATTCGGTTTACAAGAAAGAGCAGAGGGAGAACAAACACTCTTCAACTTTATTACAGACATGTTGCCAAGATGGCTAAGACTACCGCCTCAAAAGTCATTCGTACTAGAACGTGTTCACCGCACAATGGCCTCGAGGAAACCAAACCAAGGCAGAGCGGTGCTGGTTCGCTTTCTAAATTTCCAGGAGAATGAACTGGTATACCGGGAGGCAAGGAAACTAGAAATCACGCATGATGGGGCCAAGATCACACTTGCTCAAGACCTCTCCGCGGAGACGATACGCATCCGACGGGAATTCAACTCGGTCATAAAGCTGTTTGTGGACATCAACGCCTTTCGGGGATTCCTGCACAACCCCTGCAGACTCAGGGTCTTGTATATAAGAAGATTCGTGTCTTCTCAACACCACAGGAAGCCGAAGTATTTTATAAAACTCTCCCACTACAAGCAGCAGCAGAGGAGCCTGTGAGTGAGTTGAGGGACACGCCCCAGATGTAACAGAGATAGACATAAGGCTCTTACGGGAATATGCCTACACGGCGACGCGGCAGGTGAAATCCAGAATATACAGGCTAATAGAAACTATGGGTGCAGTCGAAGTGCTTGACTTTCTACATAGCCTAGGATACTATAATGTTCAAAGTCGAATTACAGTTCATTTTATTTGACCTTTTTCATTTACATGTTGAAAGCTAAGATTGAAAAATAAGCTATGATACATTTTATAAAGGTTACAATATTATTACTATGCAAACTTAATAAGATTGTTGGAGTGCTGACTGCTGAGTTCACGTTGACTAGTTGCTCCCCAACATTGTGGATCAGCAGCCTCGGGATCCACCTCGATTTCAGGGGAGGGAAGGCATTCTATAAAGGAAATGCCAGTGTTCAGTATGGGGTTGTTTAAGTTGGGTTCTGTGTTGTATGTGTGTGAATGCTTGAATGTATGTGTAAACTTGCATTTATATTACAATTTACCTCTCCTTCCCCACCCCCCACATTATTGCTATCACAGAGGTATTGGAATGATGCGATAATGGAGACAAGAAACTAGTCTGATTACAAATATTATGAGCTGGAATGTTAGAGGGATGAGGAAACCAACAAAATTAAAACAAGTGCTAAACAGGATAAAAGATCTAAAAGCTAAGATTGTCTTTATACAAGAAACACACCTGACCACAACAGATATTCACAGGCTATCCAAAAAATGGCCTGGCCAAGTTTTCCATGCTTCTTATAATAGCCAAGCTAGAGGGGTTGCTATTCTTATACACAAATCGATACCATTCCAAACAATAAAACTTATCAAAAAGATACGTACGGAAGGTACATTATTGTACAAGTCAATGTCCTGTCACAAAAAATAAACCTTATTAATATATATGGTCCCAATGATGACAGCCCGGTTTTTTTTGAAAATCTATTCCTAACAGTGTCTGCTCTGGAGGGCCTATATATTAAAGGAGGAGACTTTAATTGTACCCTAGACCCAGTTTTAGATAGATCCACTCAAGCTGACAATACCCATACAAAAGCCAGAAAAATGCTGCATAATTATATGCAAGACCATAGAATACACGGCATCTGGAGAATTAACAACCCTAAAAATCAGGAATATTCATGCTATTAAAGTTCATATAAAAGTCATTCGCGAATTGACTATTTCCTAACATCTATACAGTTATAGCCTCGGGTTAAAAAATGTTGGTATAACAGCATTGTAATTAGTGATCATGCAGCAGTGGACATTATCCAAAAAGATGTAGATTACAAGTGTTTTTGTTAAAGGATACAAACTTCATCAAGTTTGTGGAATTTTGAATTAAAGAAGGATGAAACTACAGTGAGTATCAGATGGGAAGCTTTCAAAGCATACATAAGGGGAGAAATTATAAGTTACACCATTAATAATAATAAACAATACAAACAAGAAATACAGTCATTAGAAAAATGACTGAATGAGTTGTATTATGATAAAGATCCCAAAAAACTACAAAACCTGAATAATTTTAGAGCTAAATATGATACTGAAAAAGTAGCCAAGAGTCCAATGTGGACCAAACAAGCTTATTATGATCAAAGGGAAAAAGCAAGTAAATTACTAGCATGGAGAAAAAAATAAAAAATTAAAAAACAGGCTGAAAGAACAATCCAGATGGTGGGCAGATGGTGGCCTAGTGGTTAGGGCGTTCGCCCTGCGATCAAGAAGTCGTGGGTTCGATTCCCAAG
>JBBJLS010070179.1:0-12182 GCA_037577275.1 Bryconaethiops microstoma
TAATTCCTTCAGGTATTAACTACTAGAGCATAGACTAAACTCTACATAGATAGTCACGTATATCGTGCTGTCGCTAGCTTATCAGAACTGAGGCGTCCCTTAGAGAGATTTAGAGCAGATTCCAATTGGTAAGCCCAAAACGTTACATAAAATTTCATATAGTTTAACTTCTGCATCAAATAGTTATAAAACTTTCTTCTTCTGTACAAAAATGTCCTTTTTGTTCTCATTTTTAGCACAAAATCCTGCTTGAAATGATGCAACGAGGCATCCTCATCGTCCTTATAGCTTGCCTGTGGCCAAATGGTCTATTACTCTTGCTGCCCCTTTCTGCACCCCTTCATTACCTGTTATATCCTACTGGATCTGACCCAGCCTATGTACTATACCAAGGTCACATGGCTAATGCAATTCAACAGTCTTCATAGCAACTCCAAAAAAAATTCTAATTGTACGAAACTATACAGTCAGGCACTTTATACTAAGTCACCAAGGCCTTTAGACATAGCATCCTTGAAAACACACATGCATTTATTTAAGTGAGAATGCGACAAACGAAATTGTAAGGAGGAAACCAATGCATGTTGCATAAATGTCTATTTTAATGAAAATGAGCAAAACGGGGCTATTGTGAAAGGACGACGAAAGCTTCATGACATGTTAGATTAACTGGATAGCGAGGCTTACTGTAAGGCAAAAGCAAATTTACATATGTTCCAAGCATTGTCCTAGCTCTGAGTTGACAAGTTGTTTTTTATTATTTGTTTTGAATGTTTTTTAATTGCAGATGAGTGCTGTGAGAAGGTGCTCATTAATTGTGAATGACAGGCAACGGCTTCTACAACCCCTTCGTTCCTCAAACCAATTAGACTAATCTCATCTGCAGGGAGAGAAGAAGCAGGAGCCCAAAGGTGGGCAATTCCTAAATACTTCCACTTACATCCACAGTTTCGTTCTCTGCCAAGATTTCACCAAGATATTAATGACTGATTAAAGTCAGTTTGCTCTCAGAAGTCTTTGTGTTCTTTGTTCTAGATAAAAATACAGCTAAAAATAACTGTAAAGTGCATCATGGTCTCCTTACCCTTCGGTTTCATAGAAGCTAATTAGATTTTTTGATTGTTTGGCCAGACATTGCGGAAAAGCAATGGGAGAAACAATTTAAAATCATTTCAGGTAAGATGTTGAAGGTCCTCATGCAAGACGTTCATAGCTACACATCTTGTTATTCATGAATGAATGGATATTAAGGAATGTGTTTCTTAAGAGCAGAGATGAGTGGTGCCTTGATCTCACACTCTTACATTAAAGTCTCTCATCTATTTTTGGTCTAGCAAAAATGAAGAAATTAATATGAATGCTTTAATTAGTGCAGCACAGTTCTTAATCTTTGTTTGCCAAAGTAATAAAGTACCACTGTTTCAGACCATCTGCTGGAACAAATGGAAGAAAAAGGCTGAAATTAAGGGAAAAAATATGTAGCAAGAGATTGACTGGTACATCTAATATCACTGCTCTGCTCAGAACCAACATACATGTAGACCAAAGGTCTGAGACCACTAGTGAAAATCTTTCAATATGGAATTCTTTTCAAAACGAAGGCAGCGTTTTTCATTAGAAATTATATGATCGGACAATTTATGAACAACAATAAAACAATTTGAGGGAGAAGTAAAATGAACTATAGTGTTCCCCTTTTGTTTTAATGTCAGTGTGACATTAAAGCCTCCAATGAGTTGTCCAAATCCACATGAGAGATACCGGAAAACAAACTTTGGTGAAAAAATAGTTACACTATATGGACAAAATTATTGGGACACCTGACCATTACACCACCAGGGACTTTAATGATATTGCATTAACCCTGGTAAGCCCCCTCACTTCCAGTGAAGGGCAACCTTATTGCTTCAGCAGACCAGTACATTTTGGACAAGACCATGCTTCCAACTTGTTGTAGCTGCAAAGGTGGGGGGCAACTCCATTTCACTAAATTTAGTCTATGTCTAATGTCATGAAAGTTCCTGTTGGTGTAGTAGTCAGTCGTCCCAGTACTTTTGTCCATATAGTGAATTTGTTCAATGGTCAGTGTCATACATTTGCCTGAATAGTTCAGAATCTTGACTAATAAACATTTATTAGAAATTTGGCCACCACTGTAATTCACACACACACACACACACACACACACACACACAC
This sequence comes from Bryconaethiops microstoma, assembly GCA_037577275.1. NCBI lineage: Eukaryota > Metazoa > Chordata > Actinopteri > Characiformes > Alestidae > Bryconaethiops > Bryconaethiops microstoma. The sequence continues at coordinate 2,197 of JBBJLS010070179.1, forward strand.
ACACACACAAATGTTTTCTTCTGTAGAAAATGAGCAATGGCAAAACTTTGATAGGTCCCTTAGTTACTGTTGCTATGTCTCTCAAACATAGCCACTGGGTGATAAAGCAACTGCTTTTCACACCTAATAATCATCAAACATCAAAGTTAATGCTGGAGATAGTTGTTGCAAAATTAAATGCTGAGGAGGGCTTGTTTTGTACTCAAGGTCTTTGGGCAAACTCTGAGGAACCAATGTAACTTATGACATGCATATGAAGGCATCAATATTTATCTTTACAAAAAATGTATAAGTGCTATATAATCTTGCTCTGTCAATTTCTTTCAAACTTATTGTCAACAGCTGTAAGAGAAGCTAACTTGGTTGACAGCTGAACTTTCTCCATCCTTCAGATTGTAGTAATGTCTCTAAGAAGTATGCCACTAGGGGGGGCAAACATTCAAGGGATACGGGAGTAAACAGGGACTGAGAAAGTCCAGTTTGGTGTTCAAGGATGGTGGGTGTAGGTGGATGTTTGCGTCTGTGATCCCAGCGTGGTGTGGATTATTCTACCTTTCAAGATATCACACAATTGGCGACAAGGATTCAAGGAGCGACATGGCCGCGGTGATTGGTACGGTAAAGCCGTTTGACTGTGAATCCCAGACCTGGGAAGACTACAGTGAGATGTTTTTCTTTGAGGCTAATGATGTAACAGATCCAGATAGAAGGAAAGCCGTGTTGTTGAGTGGGGTGAGGGCTACTACTTACAGTTTATTGCGGAGTTTACTGAGCCCCGAGACACCCAAAGACAAGACATATGTGCAGCTAACGCAAATTCTTCTGGCTCATTTCAGCCGGAAACCGAGAAATTGTCCAGTGATTGAAATTTAATTCACGTGTCTGGAAGAACAATGAATCTGTGGCCGATTATGTGGCTGTATTACGGAGGCTTGCCCAACACTGTGAGTATGGGGAAGCACTGCCACAAATGCTGAGAGACAGATTGGTGTGTGGGGTGAATGATGACAGAATGCAACGGCGGCTATTGTCTGAGGTGGACCTGACTTTCGATAAGGCCCTGAAGTTATGCCAAGCTATGGAGTCACCGGCGCAAGATGTCAGAGATCTACAGGATATGGGGACTGAGGACAGAGCTAACAATGCACGCGCAATGACAGTTCACAAAGTGTCAGGAGAGAGCGTCCAATGAAAACCCCTTACTTGTTATCATTGCGAAGGGCAGCATGCAGCGGCGGAGTGCAAGTTCGCGACGCTGGTGTGACATGGCTGTGGCAGGAGGGGACACATAAAAAGGGCATGCTGATCCAAAGCAGGCATTTAAAATGTAAAAAAACAGCACAAATGACTCAAGAAGGGGACAACAGAAGCCTAGGAAAGGGGCACCGGACACAACTGCTGTGAGATGAGGGGGAGAGCGAAACAGAGGATAGTAAGGTAATTAATACCATCTTTAGTGTGTCACAAGAACTACCTAAGGTCGCCCCCATTATTCGCAAGGTGACTATCAATGGGGTAGAAGTCATCTTCGAATTAGATACAGGTGGTGGGGTGACAATTGTAAGTGGGGGACAGTACGAACAATTGCAAAAACGAAATGGCCATTGCAGAACTGAAGCCATGTACACTGAAATTAAAAACATATACAGGAGAAGGACTAAGAGTGCTGGGTAGGGTGCTGGTGGAGGTACACAACCAGGGCACCATGAAAACATTGCCTTTAGTGATAGTGGAAGGGTCAGGACCCAACCTACTGGGACGTGACTAGCTACAGGAGCTCGCTATGGGAGATCAGCTGGTCAACAGGGTGGGGTCAGGACCCCTACTGCAGCTTGAGGAGGTTCTGGGAAAACATTCTGTGGTGTTTAAAAATGAGTTAGGAAAACTTAAGGGCACAAGGACAAAGATCTACGTGGACAAAGAGGCACAGCTACGTTTCTATAAGCCAAGACCAGTTCCCTACGCAGTAAAGCCTTTGCTGGAGAGAGAGATACAGAGGCTTTTGGACAACCAGATTATAGAACCGGTGCAATTTGCAGAGTGGGCGGGACCAATTGTACCTGTCAGGAAACCATATGGATCCATCAGAATTTGTGGGGATTATAAGCTCACCATAAACCGGGCAGCTAAATTGGAACATTATCCTAACCCTAAGGTCGAAGATCTGTTTGCAGGTTGTCAGGGGGGCAGTTCTTCACAAAATTAGATATGAGTCACGCCTATCAGCAGGTGATACTGGATGAAGAGTCCAGGAAATATGTTACAATTAATACACACAAAGGGCTGTATACATACACTCGGTTACCATTTGGGGTGGCATTGAGTCAATTTTTCAGAGGACCATGGAGAGCATCCTAAGAGGTATCCCGAATGTGGCAGTCTATTTAGATGACATACTGGTTTCTGGTCTTAGCAAACAAGATCATCTAAGAAACCTAGAGGAGGTGCTTAAAAGGCTGGACCAGAGTAGACTGAGGCTAAAAAGGAGCAAATGTGAGTTCCTGGCAAAGGAGATGGTGTTTTTAGGACACAAAATAAATGCCACAGGGTTACATCTGCTGGAAGAGAAAGCAATAGCAGCTGCACCGGCACCACAAAATGTCAGTGAGTTGAGAGCCTACTTAGGGTTGTTGAACTATTACCACAAGTTTCTCCCAAACCTCTCTACTCTGCTGGCCCCTCTCCATGTCCTGCTAAAAAAAAAAGGGCAAAAATGGTTCTGGGGCCTAAAACAAGAAAAAAAGCATTTGAAGAATCAAAGGTTCTCATGCAATCCTGCCAAGTGTTAGTTCACTATGATACTGGCAAACCTCTTATTTTGGCCTGCGACGCCTCACCATATGGAGTGGGTGCAGTACTCTCACATCGAATGCCAGAGGTTTCAGACAGACCCATCAGTTTTGTGTCAAGGACTCTAAGTGCCGCAGAGAAGAGTTATTCTCAGCTGGACAAGGAGGGCCTGGCAGTAGTAATGGGTGTAAAAAATTTTCACAAATATTTATATGGTAGACAATTCATGATTGTGACTGAACACAAACCACTCATTTCTCTATTCAATGAGATGAGGGCGGTACCCCAGGTGGCGTCTCCGCAAATTCAGAGGTGGGCTGTCACATTGGGTGCTTATCAGATTGTGTACAGGGCAGGAAAAGACCATATGAATGCACATGCACTTAGTAGGTTGCCACTGCAGGGGATAGGTAAGAAAGCACCAGAGGAGGAAGACAGAGTACTGTTATTTGATGACACTGAGATACCCCTGGTGGACATACATCAGATAAAGAAAAGGACAGACAAAGATCTGGTGATGGCTAGAGTAAGGGAGTATATTCTGCGGGGATGGCCAAGGACAGTGGAAGACCCGGCATTCACACCCTATACCAGGCGTCAGGATGAGCTCAGCAAACAGGAAGGATGTTTACTGTGGGGTGGGCGAGTAGTAATCCTTCCATCCGGGCGTCGAGCACTACTGAATCAGCTGCATCACGCACACCCCGGTATTACGAGGATGAAAGGTTTGGCACACAGTTACATGTGGTGGCCTAACATGGACACAGAGGTGGAAGCCCTGGTAAAATCATCCAAGGTGTGTCAAGAGAATAGGAACAGTCCACCAGTGGCCCCGCTACACCCCTGGGAAGTCCCAGAAAAACCTTGGAGCAGAATTCATATAGATTATGCTGGGCCATGGATGAGAAAAGTTTTTCTGATTCTGGTGGACGCATACTCCAAGTGGATCGACCCCCATGCTGTGAGTAGGTCTACGTCAGTCATGACTACTGAGTGTCTCAGACATAGTTTTAGTCAACATGGTATTCCTGAGGTAATTATGACAGACAATGGTAGTTGCTTTATGAGTGAACAGTTTCAGGAATTTACTGAAAAGAATGGGATCTGTCACATTACTACGGCGCCATACCACGCAGCGTCCAATGGTTTTGCTGAGAGAGTTTTTAAGTCACTCGTAAGGAAAAGCACATGCTCATTGAAACTAAAATGGCCAGGGCTCTGTTTGGCTACCGTATCACACCCCAAACCACAACGGGAAAATCGCTGGCTGAGTTATTGTGTGGAAGGAAGCTGAGGTCCACATTGGACTTAATACACCCGGATTTTCAAAGCAAAGTACACCAAAAACAGGAGAAACAAAAGCATTATCATGACAGGCACGCTTGAAAAAGGATGACTTGGTTTTCACACGCAACTTTAGTTCTGGCCTAACCTGGATTCCTGGAGCTGTTACAGAAATATCTGGCCCAGTGTCCTGCAAGGTCACACTAGGGAATGGTCAAGTGGTGCGCCGGCACATTGACCAAGTGCATAACAGAAGTGTGATTCCATTGGCAACCAAACAGGCGTCTGACATGATACCTGAGGTTATGGGAAGACCTACTTACCACAAGTGAGACACCCCTTTGCCCGGATTCGGGTGGGGGCCCTACAGCAGCCTCAGTGGCGAAACCAGCGGAGTCTTCAACTGGGGAGACATATGAACTAAGAAGATCACAGCGGAGTAGGGCAATTCCAGCTTACTTAAAAGACTATGCCTAACTTAGAAGTGAGTTCCCCAGCCACAGGACAAGAATGTTCTGGACTCACTGGGAGGAGGTAGTCCACCCAAATTCCTAGCTTAGGAATGTTGTGTGTTGTTTGTATATATATATATATATATATATATTTATATAAATAAAACAACTTATTGTTTTGGGAGGTGATGGTTAATTTACTTGTGCTGCTGTGGTGTTGGGGTTTCTTGTTCATACAGTGGGAAGGATAGTATTGTTCTGGGGGAAGGGGATGTAGTAATGTCTCTAAGAAGTATGCCACTAGGGGGAGCAAACGTTCAAAGGATACGGGAGTAAACAGGGACTGAGAAAGTTTTTCCAGTTTGGTGTTCAAGGATGGCGGGTGCTGGTGGATGTTTGCGTCTGCACTTATGAATAAACCCTAATCCCGGAATAACCAGCGTGGTGTGGATTATTCTACCTTTCAAGATATCACATAGATGATGAAGATTGCATGTCTGAATTATATGTTGCTCATAAATACTTTTCAACCTTTTCAAAGCCTGATCATTTTGACTAATTTATTGTCACCACTGTCATAGGCATAGCCAGACCTTTTCTACTAGGGGACCTAGCAAATTCCAGTCATATAATTAGGACAGCACTTGGCACCTACAAAAAATCTTCCAGATATTACATGAGCCTATTTAATAATGTCAAAATATTACAAGCTACATTATATTGACAAACATATTGGGATGTATAAATTACTGAATTCAGGTGTTTCAATAATACCCTTTGCCACAGGTGTATAAAATCAATCATATCAAGAATGTTTGGATGTCATGCTTCTAACTTTGTTGATACAGTTTGGGAAAGGAACTTTTCTATTCCAGCACGACTCATGCTGCATAAGTGCACAAAGCATGCTCCATAAAGACATGGTTGGATGAATTCAGTGTGGAAGAACTTGACTGGCCTGCACAGAGCCCTGACGTCAACCCCATCCAACACCTTTGGGATGAACTGGAACAGCCTGACTTCATTAATGCTCTACACAATGAATGAGCACAAATTCCCACAGAAACTCAAATTTTGTGGAAAGTCTTCCAAGAAGAGTGGAAGCTGCAAATGGGGATCAACTGCATATTAAAGTCTATGTATTTGAATGCAATGTTATTAAAGTCCATGTTGGTGTATTGGTCAAGTGTCAATATAATGTAGCTCCATATCTGACCACCCTTCTCACTGCAGGTCTGTTCTGTATTATTGTGGTGCACATTTTTGTAAACTTCACAGAATAACCTTATGAAATAGTTAATTTTTCCATTGAACCTTATTAAAAGAATTTGTAGCTGCATGCTCTTCATATGTAGAGCATGCAGCTGATTTCAAATGAAATATACCCTGTATTAGGGTAAAAATATCACTGTTAGTGTAGAGCAGGTGTAGTTTTTTTTTTCACTTGGGTAATTAACCTAATGTTAGCATGGTGGCAAATTCATTATGATTGCCTGGTTCCTACCCTCACAGCACTTCCTAAAAAAAAGAAAGTGTTGGTGCTTGGAGCATGGATAAGTCAATCGTAGTTCTTCTGATCCACATTTATTTATGAGGAATGTCTCATCAAATTCAAGCACAATTGCCTGTTATGACTGACATTTCTTAAAGATTGCAAAGTCAAACTCTTGCCTGTAATGGCTGACAGTACAAATTTCCTTATTGATCTTATAAATAATTTTCTCTGAAATCACATTGGTTTCAAAAGTGAAAGAAGATCTGTTGGAAGGTGCCAAGCAAATGTGATATTCTGCAGTGGAAAAATATGACTGTTAGAGCTAGGCTTTTAGTTAAATGTAAAAATGTGATTAAAAAAAGAACAAAAACCCCAACACTGCTATAAAGCTAATTTCTACAGAAAATTCTAGGGGTTTCTAGTAGTATGATAGCGCTAAGCTAGCAGTGGTGAATAACATTTTGGCCATTCTGGATTTTATGAACATTTTACACTTATTAATTGTGATGGGTCAGGGGTTGCATGGTGACACAGTGTCCCTATCTGCTGTGAAGCATTCCCCTTGAGCCTGGCAAGGATAAGCAGATCAAGTGATTGGCAATGGTTATTAGAGCTAAAAAAAAGTCTCTGGTCATTCTTGCATGTATTGACAGCCATTGACAAATCTAGAGCATTCAGGATGTCCTTTTGTCCCAACATCTGGCCCTACCCAGATGTTGGGACACATAGTCTGCAGTGTGTGTGTGGTTTTACATTTTTGTGGGGAGCAAAGTCCTCAAGTTATGTTTTAGGAGTCCCAGACAAGCTAAATATAGAAACTGGTATACGAATAAAGGTGCCAAATAAGATGATTCAGAGTAATACCATAATCAACTCACATTTGGTTCAGTAATAATCTTTAAATCTGTGATTCTTCAATGAGTTTTTTTTTCCAAATGTTATGGCCAGCTTGCTGGTTCCATGCCCCCAAACATTGAGGTCATCAGAATATTGAGTCTGAGTTTCTCCCCATTCCAGTCTTGTGCAGTTGGTTTCTCCTGATTTGTAAATGTTCTCACCAGCACCAGTTTCCTATGTAAGCCCAGGTTGACCCAGAGAATGATGTTTGATCGCTCTAGTGTTCTCTTGCTTATTGTCTGTCTGTGCTTCTATTTCATGTTTTATACCGCTAGTTGGCCCCTATAGTTTGTATTTGTCCATGCACCATGGCAATTCATGGCCATCTTTCAGCCTCTCATAACCTTTTGAATTAAACAAGTTAAACATTTAACTGATCTGTTAAGTTTGGCCCTGGTTTGTTCCTTTTTTAAAGTAGGCCAAGCTGAAACATGAATGGGCAAAGCTAAATGGTTGCATTGTTACCGTTTCGGGGCAGCTGGTGGCCTAGTGGTTAAGGAGTCCACCCTGTGATCAGAAAGTCATGGGTTTGAATCTAAAGACTGCTAGTGACACCTCGGAGATATCCTTGAGTAAGGCATCATCCCCACACACCACTACCCGGACACTGTGTTTCTGGGTGCCCGCTGCTTCACTTGGTGATTGGGTTAAATGTAGAGAAGAATTTCATGTTGTTCACACTGTGTGCTGTGGTTTGTTTGTGTATGACAAATTCACTTTACACTTTAAATTAGTGGATAGATAAAAATGTGTATGGGTTTTTGTGACATTACAAGAAGAAACTGGCTTTACATAAATTTTCCTAAATGGACAATATGAGAGTGAACAATGTGTTTGTAACAAGCAACTTCTGCGGTATTTACATGCTGCAACCTTGTCATGTCAGGTGAGGGGTGGACACACTGGCAGGAGACAGCTTAGAAGAAAATAGAAGTTTAATAAAATTGAAGTTCAATACAAAGTTCCAGAGGACCTTCACTCCAAGCAAACTCAAAACAAACACTGGAAGGGGGACTCTGCTGCCGAGTCGACTCTCACTGACGCTTTAGCAAGACCCCGTACAGGGGCCAGTACAAGTACTCCACACCCTGTGGAGCTCTCTTAATGCGAAGACGTTCACCCTCATGCCTGTCAACACACGAAGGGACAGAGACACACAGGAGTGGTACAAGTCAAGTACCAAGCTGCAGCTGTTAACAAAGGACCCAGCAGTGTGTTGCACAGACTCTCTTCACTGCCACTTAGAGAGTATGCTGGAATCATATGGAAAACCCTTCAAGTGTATCTGCCTTCTTCCTCTTCTAGTGAATACAAAAAACATGCAAACAGGAGTAACAACATTCTCCTTCTCCAAAACATACCCGAACCAGAATCCAAGATAGTAGCTGGGTGACCACGCAAAGATTCTGTTTTTTTAAACCCACAAGCACACACATACAACCAATAACACGACAAAGACAATCAACTCAATAACAAGCAGTAATCAAATCAAACACGAGACAGGTGGACATGTTAGTTAGCTAGCAACCCAGCTAAAGAGCTAATGAAGCCCCACTACTTGCACCTGGGTTGCCTAAGCACCAAATGACCACACACACAACAAACCCTGACATCATGACTCTGTGCCCAGAGCTGTGTACCACCTAGTACTCGGGCTACTGACTCCATTGGGGGCGTGACTGAGACGGACCAGACCTGACAAACCTTTTATTTAAAAAAAAAATTGATTTTAAATTGGTTTCACATGGCTAAATCACTACTTATTTACTTTCTAGCATCCAAGAAGATTATATTGAATGGAATTTACATTTTGTCTCCCATTCACAAACACATGTATCGGTTTTTGCTACTTATGAGAGTTAATCTGCAAGACCATGGAGAGAAGGTATCAAAAGCAAAACAGCTTTGTCAAATAAAAAGAAAAGATTTAAGCCTCGTTCTGCATTATTTAGCATGACCACTGTATTTATAAACCTATTAAAATGGCTGAGAGTAAATAAATAAGTAAAAGAACTTTAATTTCATGGTATTTTGCCACCCACTGTTGAGATTTTTCACATTAACCTCTCTCTGCATGTCTCTGTGTGAGCATTTTCATTCCATTTTTAAGGCTCATGATTTTATCTGATCCCACACCTTTGGTGGTGGGGGGCTGAGGTCACTGAGGAATTCAGGAACGAGAGCATATATTCTCACAACGAGAACATATTTTCCCACAACAATGTTTAGAACCCAAGGTTTCCCAGCAGAACATTGACCAGAGCATCACACTGCCTTCTTCCCATAGTGCATCTTGGTTCCATTCCTTACCCAGGTAAACAATGCACATTCACCTGGCGTAAAGGAAAATATGAACATCACCTTTGTTCATTGCTCAATGATCCAGTTCTGATGCTCATGGGCTCAACATGGGTACTCTGACTGATCTGTGGTGGCGCAGCCCCATATGCAGCAAGTTGTGATGTGTTGTGCCAGCATTAAATTTTTAGCCTTCGCTATTGATGTGCATCAGTGTGTGTTTGGTGCCCATGACCCTGTTGCCTTTTTACTTGTTATCTTTCCTTGAACCACTTTTGGTAGACAATAACCATTGCATATCAGGAATACCTCATTAGACTCTGTTTTGGAGAAGCTCTGACCCAGTCGACAAGCCATTGCAATTTGGCCTTTGGCAGAGTCACACAGATTCTTAGACTTACCAGTTTTTCCATTCTTCCAACATATCAACTGCACCAAATTTCCACAGGTGTCGTAACATTATTCACGACACCACAAAAGTGTACACACACACACACACACACACACACACACACACACACAATTATTTGACCCCTCGCTGATTTTGTAAGTCTGTCCAATGACAAAGAAATGGAAAGTCTCAGAACAGTATCATTTTAATGGTAGGTGGCACATCAAAAGGAAAATTGAAAAAATAACTAAATAAAAGAGAAACTGATTTGCATTTCATTGAGTGAAATAAGCTGTCATAGACAGCATTTTTCTTCCTCCAAACACGGCGAGTTGAGTTAATGCCAAAGAGCTCAATTTTGGTCTCATCTGACCACAGC
>JBBJLS010070180.1:0-12182 GCA_037577275.1 Bryconaethiops microstoma
GCTCTGAATATAACAGCTTAATATTGTGCTGCAGTTTCAGTTACCGAACACTAGGGGAGGCTGACCCTGCTTGTTTTGTGAGCTTAAATGAAAATAGGCGACAGAGAGACTCCTGTAGGAATAGACTAATCATCCCTCAATGGCTTTTCTTCTTCTCATATGAGCGAAGGCTTTGTGATTCCATTCTCCCACAGAATCAAATCACTTTAACAGCGCCGGTAATGCTTGGCCTATTTTGTTTCATATTGACAGAAGAGACATTCGGTCGCTGCTGCGCCACTCAGGAGTAGCTCATACTGCACAAATGTACGCTTATACACTCATGTATCACAGCTGATTCAGTTTGCGAGAGGCTGCTAATTATCCAATCAACTGAGTGCGGTGTGTGAGAGCAGGGAACACGACACGAAGGTCAGTTTCAGTAGAACTGGGAATCAAAGAGTAAATCAAAAGGCCAATATATGCACATTTGTGATTACCTGGGTGGGTTTCTGTGGTCCTGCTTTAACAGCAGGTGTTTTGAATGCAGCCGAGCCCGGTGGTACGTCGACAGGTCTTGAGGTGTGAAACATTCCTTTTATGGAGATCAGTGTATTATGTGGAGAATGTAATGGTGTAAGGGTTTAAGGACAACTGCAGTCCACCTGCTGATGAACTCCGCTGGTGATTCACTGAAGTGGATTTAAAACCAGAGAATAGTTGGGGTTCACAGCAGGTGTTCTGACCCTGCAAAGCATCATTGGATTTAGCTAATCCGGTTCTCCTTAGTTAAGGAGAAGAGTTGAAGACATTCATAGCAGAGCCGTAGCACTTGAGTCTGTTCTTTGTGGACTCGGACTTGTCTTGGACTCGCTGGTATTTGGACTCGGACTCAGACCCAGCAAATATTTTAGTTGGGCTTATAGAAAGGCATGAGTAATGTTTCTCTGTGGTGGGCAACCAAGGCAAAATCACTGCTGCCATGGCAAATAAAAAACAATAAAAAAATTAATCAACAAAACAAAAGGATCCATAATGACCCTCTCCACCACCCCAACCCCCCAACCCACCAACCCCAACCCCCCAACCCCCCAACCCCCTGCTCCTTTATAAAAACAAAAGCAGTTATAAAAGTCACTGATTAACACCAAGCTTGTCTGGAAAACAAGCACTGGTTATTTAATTTTTTTAATCCATCTAAAACGAGCATAGCCACTGGCCGTCTGGTGAAGAATCATATACCTGCTCACATTCGTCTCCGCACTCACTGAGCACGATGAATCGTCTTTCTCAGTTAGACTCCGTCTTGGATTTGACTAGTCCTGAACTTGGACTTGTCATGGACTCGACCACAGCTGAGCCTTGTGTGGAAACTATTTTCACATGAACAGACTACTGGGGACAAGGCTCAGCTTTACTAGCTGCACAAAAAATACATTTCTACGTCTTAATTAACAAATGATTAAGAATCAAACACATAACACCTAATTTTTTTCAACGAACAGACGTGCAGTCCTTGTTATTATCGTATTTTGCTATGTGCTAAATATGGGAAAGTTAAGGGTGTCATAAAGGTAAGAACATCCACGAAGTAGATCGGTCCGACTTCTCCCATGTTTGGTTCCTGTTGAGGTCTTTATTACGTCTTTTATTGTGTGACGTAATGGCAGGCATGCCTTTCAAGCATACATGAAACTCAAAGATAACACTTAATTAACATTTCACTCATTCGAGAACAAATAACTCGTTTACAGCTGACCATAGTACAACAGAAATACATTAATAATTAATTTCATAGCTTGTTTACAAATGATGTATTTCTATTTAGTAGTGCATTATTAATTGCTTATGAATTGTTTATTCGTTGGCAATAAAAACCCTTAAATAAAGAATGACCAAACATACTCATTACATTAAAATGCCACTGTAAGTGCATGGGAACTGAGAAAGTTACTACCACTGAGTTCTTCATTGCATGCAGCTGGCAGAGTTGATACCTACAGTTGTGTGTGAAAAGTTAGAAACGCAAATGATGCATATTTGCAAAAGTGAACCAGTTAAAAACATCAGTGCTGCCAGAGCAACTGCAGTTTCCTACGGCCTGCTTCTCAACTGGGTCATGCCACATCTAGCACTTCCTTGCAGTGGAGCTTACAGAAGTTAGTAAGGCGCTATTTTTACCATCTCGTCCCAGCCAGAAACAGCAAACCTGGCATATTGGGTCACTCTGACCTTAAAGGCCTAAAGCAATGGATGAGCTTAACAGACCGACATCACAGAGCCGTTATTAGGTCAGCCATATCGGTTACAGTCAAAATGAAATAAATAGTGTCATACCCTGCTTTTTTTTACCAACTGAATAACGTGATTAACTCTTAGAACTCAGAGTGTACAAGTAAAATCTGATTTCAGTAACTGTAAATGGTGTAAAAGAGTCTAAAACCAATGTTTGCTCTCCTGTACGCTCGCAGTTTGCTGCTCTTTCTCTTGGCGCGCCACCACATGGCCACTCTTCGGACCCCCCCCCACCCCCCCACCCCCCCGCGGGTTTTCCCCACCCACAGCCCTGAAAGTTCTACTGAAACGGATCCGTGCCGCTCGCGTTCTGAGGGTTAAGGGGGTGAAAGCCAACCAAGCTGGTTAGCATGAGATGTTTTCTTCTTGTGTTCCATAATTAACATCAGATTTTTAGCCCAGCAAGATCCTGAAAAATGCGAAGAGAAGATCCTGTGAAATTTCTTTAGAAATTAGCACTTTGGGCCTAATGCTCTCAGCCTTTTGAATCAGTTTCAGGCACAAATTGAACGCATCCTAACCAAGAAATTTTTATTAACATTAACATAACATTCAAACACTTCAAAGTGAAAATGTCGGTACATTTTTGCAGCTTGCATTCTAGGAGTCTTGAGAGGGAGCTTTAGAGTTTTAAAGACTGGGAACCCCCCTCTAATGATGCATTTTAAGGTGGATTTTTTTTGAGGAACTGCTTTGGGTTAAATTTTTGGGGGCAGACTGTGTCAAAATTTTCTATTTTTCTTTACTTGATGCATATAGAAGGAAGCCAGACTAACATTACTGCTAGCAAGCCAGCCATTTCACTGCGTTAACCGTCTTCACATTGCAGGACAGAAACGTCTCATCAGGAAAGCTAAAGGGTAATGGACTTGCCTCTAGTGTTCATTGTGTGGTGAATACAAGTAGTTTTCTTTGGATTGCTGACGAAGCAAAGGAACACTACTGCTGGACTGGGTTACATTTATTAGCCTATAGATCAGCCGCTAAGGCAGAGAGAGATCGGTCATACGACGCTGTTTGTGTTTTGCGTGCTGGGTAAACAACAACTCCGCACTTCCAGTGTATTCCTGACAACACTTCTGTAGAAGACCCCCAATACCCCAGCACGTAAAACCACAACGCATGTATGGAGATGTTTACTTTTCGTCCGGCCAAAAAAGAAAAGTCAAACGACAGACAGGGTCACCTCTCTTCCAAACGAAAGTAGACACGGTCTCTACCTGTCCCGAGCCATCTGGTCGTGTCAGAGGCGCCCTGTCACCGCAGTGAGACGGGCCCTCAGCCTCCTTCGCTGCTCCGTACAGTGACTGGTGAGTACTGCACCAATGCAACCTGACATGCTTTTTTTTTTTCCTTTCTTGAATCAGCATGAGCGTCTCTCAGTACCGAGCACACAAACACTCTTATGCACCCCGGAGGACGCTGAAGGCTTATTTATGCTCCGAGTGAAGCCCAGCTATGTAAATTCCGGAAAAGAAGGGGCTTGGCGAACATGCGCACTCTCTTGCTCGCAGAAAACGAGCGCTGAGCTCACATTTGTCAGGCTGGTTGTTGGGAAGCATCCTGTATTCACTAACATAACAACCAGAATTATGGGTTCACTGGCGATGTGCTGGATCTCGTCCAGTTCATTTGTGAGCCAAGAAATCGCTGTATGTGTTGCAATCGTGGGAGAACAGAGTGCAAACATTAGCCAAACAAGGCACTGTTGTACTACACCAGGATTAATCTCATATTTATTCAATACTTATTTGTAATTATTTATTAGAGGTGTATGCAGAACTCTTTTTAAAATCATTCACATCAAGAGTTAAAGGCAAAATTAATGTCAAAACACCGCATTTCAAAGCTTGGGTCAGCATTCATAAGGCTACATAACACCTTCTATGACAACTTTATAAAAGCCAATTACACGCCAGAAACTGCTATGACTGACTGGCTCTTCTTGCACTACTGCTTACATAAAGATTTTAGCACTTAGAACTCTCCTCTGGTTCTCCCACTGTCCTGAAACCTGAGTGTTTCCTCAGATTGTCAGTTACTTTACATAAAAGCGTCTGCCAAATATTATAATGTAATGTAATTACTCATGTAATGATTAATGCTTATATACATTTATGACTGTGGTCATGTAGCATTATGAGCGTTGCCCTACAGTACAGTGTTTCTTAGCTTGTGTACAATATTTAAATTCTTCAGACTATTTACCCAAAGGTTTTTTGAGATGTTTAATCCAGTATTTCAAAAATTCTGTCAATATGTTGTTAAATGAGAAATAATTCATTGTTAAGTCAACTAGTTTGATTTCCACATTACTGAAATATACATTCTGGAACTGTATTTTATCTTTAACTTCTTTCCCAATGTGAATGTTTCTTTCATTTTTATTTACAGCTTTCTAGTGTCCTGCTATTTATTTGAAACCTGTGCATCTCTTTTTTCTCTCACCAATTTTTGTCATGTTCGGATATTCTGTGTTTGTTCATCATATATGTTCTTATAAATATATACACATTACGACGGCAATTACTCCCATCCCATTTTCCATTACATGTCAGCTGTATTATGCACAATTTTTACATATGGATATCCAGTATTTGTTTATTCGTTGTGAAGAGAAGAGGAAGAAACAATAGGAATAGTCTTGAATTACTCCGAATTAAATCCTGTTACATCAGCATTAAAGTTAGGATTTATTTTTTTCTCACCACTTCTTTGCTATGGCCTTGTTATGATGTCGATGATGTTGAAAATGAAATTTATCACAGAAAAAATATAAAGCCATGCGGTGAAAAAAGAAAGAGACATCCGCAAATGTGGGCAAAACAGCCCCAAAGTTGTTGCCATAGTTACAGCATGTTTGGCAAACTACATTATTATCCATGTGCTTTATGAAACAATATCTTGGCGTATAAAACCTGCCCTTTCCAAATGCACCGCATTTCAACTGTGGCTTCAGGAAATCCTGAACAGTCTAACTTTATTAACATATCCTGAGCTGTAGAGCTTTATTTGAAGAAGCCAAGCCACATTTCACTTGGTGACTTGGATGTTAAAGAGTCCTCAGCATGAAAAAACAAACGTCTCACAATTTTTTTTAAATGAAAGAGTTCGTTGTAGTATATAAACACCGTTTCAAATTTCATGGTGCACTCCATACGGTCCACGTGTAGTAACTAATCAGTTCATTGTTTTTGCTATGTCGCAATAAACAATTTACCATTTACAAATATTCATCCATTTAGTCTACAGCACATTAACCCCATTCATGCTGTAGTTAAAAGGAGGGTTTCAACTTGAGCTGGGTTTTAAAGAGGGCCCAATATATGGCAGCCAATCAGCCAAAAGGTCATTTGTATGAATCAGTCTTAATGAAGCAGTAAGATATATAGGGTGGGGATGATGGTTGGGGGGGTGCAGGACAAATATAGGACGAACCCATTAATTTTTTATTCCACAGAATTAGTGAGTAGGTTCATGGAATAAAAAATCATAAATGCAATGTTCCCCAAAGGATCCTCTTTGGTGTGCAGCTTTGATCCGAACGTCCACTCTACGCATGCCCCATGTAAATCGGCATAAGAAGCTGCACTGACTGACATGCTCTATTTGGTGAGTGACTGGATGGTGCAACTCATGGACATTTATTGCAGGCTGAGTGTAATTGCCTCTGGCCATAATGGCAGTGTCTTCATTTCAGTATCACAAAGGTAGGTGTGATGTCTCCAATAAAGTGTGTACACTGGGCATGGGGGGGGCTCAGAAGGGCCATATTTTAAAGTGACTGGCCCAACCACGGGAGCCCATAAGTGTGTGTGGAGGGAAATGGGGGTGCAGATGAGGAGACGGTTGATTAGAGTACAATTATGAACCCCACACGCACCCTGTGAGTAAACAGAGCACAAGCCAAACTAACATCTGAACTTCCGCCATGCCTCCAAAAGAGGTGGGGCAATATTTATTGTTACAAAAAAATACTAAAAATTGGTATGTCTTAGTCTCAAAACATGGTAGACAACGTCCCATAAGTTGCTTGTGTTTAACATGAAAGATGTTTATAAAAGCTGAATTAACTGATGTCAGTAATTACTCAGTTATTAATCAGTTATTAATGTGCAGTGATATTGTTCAACTGGTCCAAAACCATAAATGGAAGTGTAAAATGTAATAGAGCAGTGTCTTCAGCAGGCCAACCAACTGGTGTCAATGATACTATATTATTCTTTTAAGTGTGATATGTGATACGTTCGAGTAATAACAGGCTGTTTTAAAGAACTGAACTCAGCTCCCTGCTCATGAAACACAAGACCAATGTAATGCAGTGAATTCTTTAAACCTGACATGCTCAAAAAATCTGTTTATGAAAATGATTGAAAACCAACAGATTGACATATATCTGCTTATTCAGCCTATGCCAGTTTAGCTCCTTCCAGTTGTGTTGAAGTTATAAGGGCTCATCCTGGACTGCTTTTCAGGACAGAACAGAGCTCATTTACATATATCAGTCTTAAAGGCACAACAAACAAAAACAGTCTGTTTTAAGCTAAAGGATGAAGAGAAGGTGGAAAATGGTACAATGATATATAGTGTTTGGTACATATAATCTGAAGTGGACCTCAGGTGAAAAAAATAAAATGTAGGCTATGGGCCCGCCCTAATGAAATATAAGCCCTGAACGTGAAGATGTCACAGTGTGAATGGATTCTGCAGGCCGCCACCCAGTTACATACAGTTACACAAACTTAAATAAACTAATACCAACACAATTCCCATCAGGCAAGCTAACAGCCGTGGGCAGTGTCCTCATCAAAACCATGGCAGCTTCCTCCCAGCCCTCCCTTCAAACACTGGGAGCCAAGAATGATACACTGCCGGCTTGCCCCGCCGCAGTCATTGAAACATATTTCTTCTCTGCTCTTGCCAGTCACAGGATCGGCATGGAGGGAAGCGAGTTTAGAAGATGCCCATGGCAGCAGGCCAAGGCTTTTGTCTCCATCTACCTAAAATGACAGGGTGTGTGGAAAGGGAAGCAAAAGTGTCTCTGGAAGCGCTTTTCTCAGAAGAAGTGCATTTCATTAGCACACTATGATTTGGTTCCAGTAGAGTCAAATAACCAGCGCATAGATTGTGTGATGTAGAGAGCCAAATTATGATGAAAAGGCTGTACTGGCTTCGTGTGTGAGGGGAATGCTAAGCACAAAGGGTAATATGTATTTTGCTGCGGTGAAATAATGTGTCTAAATGATGTAAGGTCTGAGATAATGACACCTAAACTCCAATCTTAAAGGAAAATTCCATCAATATTTCAACAAACACATCATTTTCTTCCAATTTTGATCATTTTAGGAATTTCCAGTTCCACCCGCATGACTTCCCCAGTCATGTGAAACCACCAATGCTGGGAGGGTGAAGGCAAGCACATTCTTCCTGAGTCACATGAAGTTCCACCACATCTTCTCAAACTGCCACTAAGGCAGTATCATAGGACTCAACACGCTTGGAGGAGAACACTAGCCGCCAATTGTTTTATCTTACAGACTGCAGTCTGAATAATGGTGGGAGGGGATGGGCCATCCCTCCTAACCAGAGAGAGTAAAGCCAGTGATGTTCACAGGGATCTAATGGCCAGGACATACCACCAACTCTGTGGATGTGGTAAAGATCTGGCCTGGAATTGTGCAGGGCACCCAAAACCACAGACGCCATATGTCGCACGCACCAGGGGTGCGCTAAGCTCATTTCCTGTCTACTACGTGACACCATATTCTTGAAAAGCTCAGAAAGTCTTTCAGTTCAGCTTTGAATATAAAGATTATTTTGTTTAAGTTAAATGTTTGATAATATTTTAATGTAACCTTCATTATAATTAGAAAAAAATTGATTGGATTAATTGAAAATTATAATGATCAATTACCACCAGGAGGCGTGCAGAAAGGGGTTAAGCACAAAGTGTTGGCATGTCTTAAAGGGTTAAATAAGGGAGTTTAATTGACTGAGTGTTATTTCCCTCTTTTTGGGAAAGAAACATCTTCAAAACTGAAAACCGAAGAAACAAACTAATAATGTAATATAAGGTTGGGCAGTGTGTGTATTTGTCTGTGTGTGTTTCAGCTGTAAGTTCTTAACAGTGTGGTAATTTTCACACTGAATTTGCTTCAGAAAACATCTCAGTTGAAGATAATTCTTGGATAAGTGTCTATTAAATGGAAAAAAGTTTGTAAATAGCCATTAAAGGAGATAATACTGGAAACTGGATGAACACGAAGTTGCTGGTCTTTAACTGCTGGAGAGTCTAAGTTAGGTTTTTAGGCCTAGATTTGTAGATCTAAAGCCTAACAATGGACCCTAACTGACTCTCTTCTGCGTGTAATAAGACTGAAATGACTCATAGCCTAGACTCAGAATTTGTGCCGCTGTCCGACTCCCGACCTCCAGCGCAGCGAAACGGTGCTCGCACTGTTAGACAACAGGATGAATTATATTTGGCCAGGCCCTGCAGGGGCGCAAACAAATGGCCCTCTTCCAGCCATGCAGCAGTGCATCCCACAGAGCCCAAGACAAAGTACACCAGCAACTTTAACTCTGGCCTCCATCACATGGCAGACCTGACTCGCCTCATTTAGACATGACGTGAGGCGCTCCGGAGCTTTCTTTGGGCTGTTCTGCACTTTGCCTCTCATGTAATATGTGAGATCATAAATGTCCAGAGGATATCCACAGTGTGACTGATGTATTGAGATCAAAGGAAGGATGGACACAGTGCTTGAGACCGAGGCAGCCTTAAAGAGAGAACCGCAGGGCAACCCATAATAAGGCTATAAAGATTCCTGACTTCACACACTCACTGCATTTTGAATTGCGATGGGTAGCTGTAATGTCCTTCGATTTTCAGCACTGCAACATACATGGAAAATGAAAAAGAAGACTACATTCATCTGTTTCCACTGGAGTGTTGTTGCTCCTTTTAACTAAATGTGTTTGTTTGTGGCCAGACCTGTACTGATTTTTTCAAATTGGTCATAGATTTAGCAATCTAAGTCATAATTTTACATTTCAGTGGGTGGTTAGCGCTGTTTCCTCACAGCAAGAAGACGTGACTCCTGACTTTCAAAGGTCCTTTCTCTGTGGAGTTTCCACTGGTTTCTCTGGATTTCAGTCCAAAGATTTGCGCGTCTGGTGAAATGGAGGTGCTAAATTGATTTTAGCATGTAGCCAGAATCAGCACATCCCTCAGGTTTTCTGTTGGGGTTTTGGTTGCTGGACGTGGACGGACATGGAAAAGCCTTGATTCTGTCATCAATGGACAATTTTTGTTTCGGTTTTGAGGTGTGTATTGGATTATTGTCCTGCTTGAAGATCCAAACATGGGCCAATTTAAGCTTCCTGGCTAAAGCAGTCAGGTTTTGATTAAATATCTGCTAAAAATTTTAGATGCTTTGACCATTCACACCATCCTCTTCACTGTGTGTGGAGGCAGTAGAGACATCTTCCAGGCAGATTCTTAACATCTCCAATTGCTTAACCATCTTAGTGAAGTGCATTTTGGGGAATTGACATTTTCAGTTATTCAGCCATTTTCTTAAAGCCATTTCATGATTTCTGCAGCTCAACAACCTACTGCTGTTGACTTAGAGCACTCCAGTCCTCATTACAGATCCAGAGAATCTAAGATAAGGTGTATTCAATTGGTTCTTTGGCTTTGGTGGCCAACACCTTATAACAACTTGGGTTGTGTTGTTTCCAATATCAAGCATCTATCTAAGTATCATATATATATATATATATATATAGTACTGTGTAAAAGTCTTAGGCACCTGTGCAAATTGTTCATAGAAAGTATAGAAATTGTTTAAAAAAGTCATTTATATCAGCAGTGCACTTCTTTCTGCTAACAAAAACAGCTGAATATTAGAATAAATGCAAACAAACGAGAAAGCAGTAAAAAAGTATTGAGATTTCGTTTTTCTAAAAAGTAGTAAATATTTTGTGAGCTGGTTAGAAGAACACAGGTTTGGATCCGGATTTCTGCTCGGTGCCTCCAGTCATTGGGTGAATTAATAAAATTCCATAAGCAACAAACCTAATCTAATGTAATGAAATAAATAGAGCCAAACCAGGTATTTGATGGAGCTGCAAGTGAAACTGGGCTTCCAAGAAGAAAGAGGTCTAGAAATAGTTACGTGAAAACTTTGCCATACACAAAACCACCATTTACTGTGTTAATGTTGTTTTTATTTGTTGTAATGTTAGTGTTTTAACACTAACTTAATACTACTGCCCAGTAGTAAACCCCTTTTAAGCCTAAGATTTTTGCACAGTACTGTATATAATATGTATATGTATATGTGTGTGTGTGTGTGTGTGTGTGTGTGTGTGTGTGTATATACGTATGTATGTATAACCTGCAAAAAACCCTCATTACTATTATCCCTCTTTTTGTAGTTTTTCACGCCAGGTACCAATACTAATACCAAGGACACATTATTGTTAATAATAAATTTGTCTGGAAGTTATGAATTTCTTGTTCTACATCCACATAGTGCACAATCAGTCCACTATAGAATTCTGCACACATGACTGAATCTCTAGCAGCTCTTTGTTAGACATGTTTTACACTGTTTGTGTGCAGGAGTCTGTATTTTTATTGCATTACATAAGGATTAGTATCAGACTGATACTAATACTCAGTATCGGATCAGTGCACCCCTAGTTGTGAGTGAACTGTTCCTATTGACACAGTCTGATCATGTCCCTCCACCAGTCGCCTGAGGAACAGTTCCTTATTTATCAACCACCCAGCTTCTATTTCCAACCATATTTATTGATGTCTCTACAACAGATGGTCCTGTTGAAAGACTGACCAGTTTTTGTGACCTGCCCTCTGTCTGCTAATATTGGACCCTCTTATAACCATTTCTCCTACCATCCAAAGCCAAAATCAAGGTCATTTGGGCCTCAGTATTTTCTGTGTACCACCAAGCATGGCAGGAATTTATTTGCTTAATATGTCCCGCAGTATGCCCATCTGAAAGCATTTCATTCTGTTTCTTCACCCTTTTATTAATCTTTTCATTTAATTTGTCTTTAATCTGTAGAAGTATGAATTTTTCTCAAGAGGCCTGTCCAGCCCTTGAAACAATACACACACAGTTCTGAAACGCACCCTGCAAGGCAATAAGCTCTGTTGCATGTGCACCCAGATTAGGAGGCTTTTGTATGAATCTGTATGGATGCCAGTTCTAAAAGCCTGTCTGGCACAAATGTTTCCTACTGAGGTGCAGAGACATTTCCACTCTGGTGGGGAAAAAAGTCTGTGATTCAGAGACTTCATGGTGTGCTTTTAGTTACTTGCTGTTTGTGAGACATCTTTTCCATGTGCTGGCATACACTAAAGTCATTATTCCAGATTTTTTTAAGGTCATTATTCCACATTCTGTTTTACTGGTATGAGCCTAGGGCTGCATGATTTGAAAGAAATTCCATATCACGATCCTACTGTGGAATGTTGTTGCCTACGGGACAAAAAACCTCTCAAGTGGCAACTTTATAGCAGTTATTTTAGGACTTTCTCAATCCGTTCATTTATATATATATATACACACACACACTACTATACTCTCACACACTGCTTTAATTTCTCACAGAAACTTCTATAGTCTCTCACACACACTACTATTCTCTTTCACACACACTACTAAAATCTGTCACACACTACTATACTCTTTCACACACTGCTGTACTCTCTCACACAAACTACTGTAGTCTCTCACACACACCACTATACTCTCTCACACACACCACTAATCTCTCTCACACACACCACTAATCTCTCTCACACACACCACTATTCTCTCTCCCACACACCACTATACTCTCTCACACACACCACTATACTCTCTCACACACAC
>JBBJLS010070181.1:0-12181 GCA_037577275.1 Bryconaethiops microstoma
ATCTCTTTCTACTTTTGCTCTCTTGCTTTATTTCTCTTTGTCAATCTTTCTTCTCCCCTAACCTTCCTCTTCTTCTTCTTCTTCTTGTCTGTACTTCTCATTAAAACCTTCATCTGCACCATATACTGTGTTTGTTTGCTTGTATCTTCTGTGGTTGTTGGTTTTACTCAGCTTGTGTAGAACTTCCAACGTTTCATCATTTTATTCATCCCCACAGCGCTGTGATTCTTAAGCGTGTGCCAGAAATCTCTAATCTTAATGGAGTGTGATTGTAATGAAGTTTGTGAGTGTGAGACCCATTGGGAAATTATCCCCAGCAGGGGGCCGCGCTGTACTTGGAACATAGAGGTGCACTAATGGACTGATTGATTACGTTACTGTGCTGTGATGTGTCTGTCACTGCGGCTTCGCTAGCTGTTTACACGCCTTCATACTTTCTCTCAAGTTTCTCATCACTTTTCCCTCCTCTGGTCTGAGTTTCAGGTTTGGTGTCGTTGACATGAGGCTGTGCGGAACGTCTCCTGCTCTGTGGGACTCTTTTGTCCTTCAGAAACCGACTGGCCTGATTAAAGTGCTTTAATGTGTTATAATTCCTGTGTGAATTATGAAGTGAAATGAGCCCCACAGCGGCCTGATCTAGGCGACCTCCCTGTTCCGCAGTTTCGCTGACAGCGGGAGGCGATGGCAGATCTTGAGACGGTAAAAGGCCGGCGGTATCTGCAGGCTTAAATAAATTTCACTCATGAGTCACAGGTCACTTCTCGTCTGCTGACTCTCTAACGCAAAATTGCGTAAGATTAAACGGACCCCCGAGTGTCTTTTGTCCCCCGATTCGTATTTGGGCCGCGTTTAAAATGCACAACCCAGCTGCTGTCTTCAAAACAGACCCAGAACTGCAGTGGAAAGTAACCGATTTCTCGGTCAACGGTACCTTTATACATTGATTTTCCTTAATTGTGTCGTTTTGTGTCAAATATTGGATTCTTTTGTTGGCGTTTGTTAATATTATGAAGGTTCGGTCAGTGCTAAGCCACAAAGAAAGACTTGAACCACAGAAGTACAACCTGTACTAGACTTATGATATGATACAATATGCATGAGGTGATTAATTTTCTTAAAAAATGTGTGATTGCGATTGATTTTTGTTTGACATGATGAAGGTAATGGATGTTACAGTTTTATGCCAGAAAAAACAGGAAACATACGACCTTTATTAACTGTAGGACGTCCATTGAAGTAAAAAAACCCCCACTCCTTCTCATTAATAATATATAAAGTATACAATTTCTGTAATTCGTTATATTTAGGCAAAAGGGACACTTGGAGCCCTGGATGAGCAGTGGGGAAGCTCTGGAGCTGATGTTACATCATATCAACAGCGCTGGGCAGAATTTAGGTGCTTCTGGGTTGTTTTGTTGATTTTTGGCATATTTTGTTGATTTTATGGAAATAAGTGCACATTCTAATACAAAATTACTGTCCATTTGCCGAGTTTAAAATATTGGAAAAAAACAAAACAAATAAATGTGGCCTGTGCAAAATTTAGAATCAGAATAAGAAAACTTTATTGATCCCAGAGGAAATCAATATGTTTGGCCCATTTTACATTTTATTTATTTATGATATTTTCTGATAGGTTCAACTCAAATAAATAGAAGTTGTTGCTTACATTTGGCAGAAAAATGCCATTTTAAAATGTGTTCACTGTAGAGCATGTAAAACGTGCAGTTTGACCAAATATGCATACGATTGTGTATGTAAAGTGACCATACGTCACAAAGTGTCATACGTCACACTACACACAGTGCTGTTCACACAAACATTATAAAATATGAAATAAAGTCAAAATAAAACTCTCTAAATAATACTAACTACACTGTAATATACTGTTTATACACAACATGCTGGTCAGTAAGAGAGGTGAATATAAATACTACAGATAAATATATAAATAACTGCTTAAGCAGTTTACTAGTAACACAAATAGTGGTTTGGAGTTTTTAATTGGCACTTTTTTTTAATTGTTCACATTTGTCATATGTGAACACACACCACAGCATGAACGGTATGAAATTCTTTCTCTGTATTTAACCCATTCACCAAGTGAAGCAGTGGGCAGCCAGGAGCACAGCACCCGGTACCTTGTTCAAGGGAACCTCAGTGGTGCCACTAGCAGTCCTGGGATTTAAACCCATGACTTTCTGAGCGCAGGGCGAACGCCCTAACTACTCAGCCACCAGCTGCTGTGTATGTTTTTGTATTTGCAATGTACTGAAATACATTTACCATTCAACAGGTGGGAGGAACTGACTGGAATGACGTTGTTCTACTGTCTCAGGACCTTAAAGGGTCTTACCAAGATTGACTGTTAAACACAGGGCTCCAGAAGAACTGCGAATTTGAAAATGAGCAAGAGGCTATAAAAAATGGATATTATCTTAAATGCGCTGTAAGCAGCTTTATACATGCAACACATGATTATAGATTGTAATAATCAGCTGTAACAGCTTTCTAGCCATTTACACACCATCAGAATGAGAGATGTATACAAAGAATCAGAATCAGAAAACTCTATTGATCCCAGAGGAAATTATGTTATGACTGCAACATTATAGATAAGTAACTTACAGTTAAGTGAATTCTAACAACACTGATGGTGGTTTGTAGATCCAGACGTAGATCAGTAATATTGACGTAAGTAGTGATATTTCACATGGTAAGACTGTTGCACGTAAGATAATACACATAATGAAATGATTCAGCATCCATTAGAAACCTTAACATGATACTGCACATAGTAAGACTATTGCACATAATTAAACATTGCACATAAAGAGAGAGCCCCTAACTACTGGTCACATATGGTGGTGGACGCTTTAGGGAGCTACATGCTTTTCAGTAGTGTGGTCAGTTCAGTTTTCCATTAAAGACAGTAGCTGCGACCTTGGATAGCCTTTATTTAAAAGCTTAATCCAGTAGACATGGTGTAAGACTCTCTCCTTTCAACACTCAGTGTATACCCCCCCCCCCCTCCTCCTTCTTCACTCTGTGGTTACCTTAAATAAAAAAAGAATGAAATCTGTGAAAATAGCTGTTGGAGAGGAGGATCCTGGTGTCTTCTTCAAACACTTTTCACTGGAATCGTCTGGAAAAAAAAACAAAAATCCCCCACCCAGAAGGTGCAGCTGAAGCTGAAAATAGAAGGCAGAGGGGTCTTGTAGGGAAGGAGGCTGTTGAATAGCTGGAGATTGAGGCGCAGAGCAGGAGCTCTGGGCTGATGTGGCAGTTTTACGATGTAACAGAGAATTAGGAGTCAGTGTTTTATACATAGGCTGACGTGGGAACGGAGGAACACGTGTGTCCACAGATAATGCACAGCACAACGATTCTGGAGGACAAAGACGGGGTCTTGCTGCAGGTTGCCAGTGCCAGAGCAGAAAATGAATTTCACCTGCATGATTGTTAATTAGCTGAGGGATTAGGGTTCATTCAGGATCTGAAGGATTGCCAGGGAATAAAACAAATATGAATTGGAATCGTGAAGAAAACTGAGGCTGCGTTCATTATCTACCCCAGAAGGAGTGTCTGGTGTCCCGGTGGTTAGAGAGTTGTGCCTGGGATCGGAAGGTCATGGGTTTGAATCCCAGAACTGCTAGTGGCACCACGGAGTTTCCCTTGAGCAAAGGGGATCAATAAAGGGGTGGTGGAGCCTAGAGGGTAGGATCAATAAGAATATCGATAAGTATCAGTATCATTATATGCAGGATCAGTATGAATATTGATATGAGTGAAATCCTAACCCTACCCTACATTATTAACATGTTTAATTGTATTAATTGTCACAGTGCGAACTTTGTACTCTTAGTAGGCTGTAGTAGACAAGTGTCTAACAAAAAAACATCTCAAATACACGTCAGAAATAAAGTCCCATAACGTTCTTATGTAACTCATTTAACATCTTTTAGGTGAAAGGAATCAGTGAAGGCCTCAAAGGCCTGGAGACAGGAATATCATGGTTGCCATGGATATTTTCAATTACAAGGAAAGAAATTGTTCGTTGACATTGACACTTACCTAACACACACAATCAATAGGCAGTGATGCAATTCTGACCATGCTTTTCATCTGTTATGTAATATACATTTCTAACCTGAGTTTAAGGAGTCAATTCCTAAAATTCCCGTTTGGGAATTGAGAGCCGACTCCAAAGTTTTATACTCGATTCCACATAGTTTTCCCACACCTGTGTGCACAGACTGTCACTCTCTATAGACAGCCTGTCTGAATAACGTGTCCTTGCACAACTCAGATCCTCAAACTGGCTGTTTTTGACCTTGAACAGAGTGGAAAACTCGCAACAGAACTCGTAACAAAAACATGGCTTACACTTCAGTAGTGCTGCCAGTGCTGGAACAGCCACTCATCCAGAGGAGCTGACGCTGAAAACTATGGATTTCGGCCGTTCTGGCGGTCAGATATTTCATTAAGCCACATTTAGCTCCCCAGACTGCATGGCTAAAGTCAGAGTGGTCATTTTAAACTTATATCTTGTGTCAGAATTTCTTAAATTGGCCAAGATTTCTTGTTTATTCCATTTACTGTATATCCTTAACAATAATAACATGCAATTGTACCTTTTATTTTGCCAGATATAAACATTATCTTGTGCAACACTGCGGGGGGCACGCAGTGTGAAGTTACTCAAATAAGGTACGCAAATGTGCGCAGTTTTCAGTATCACAGCTCAACTGTGTACCTAATTTGAGTAACTACCTACCGTGCCCCCCCCACCGCCCCTCGACCTTACATACACCAGTTTGTACTTGCGTACCACTTATGTCAATCCCTGTTCATATTGTTATTTTATAGCTTTTTTCTGTTCTTGTCTCTGTGCAGTCTTAACGTAATTTCCTTTGGGATCAGTGAACTTTCTGATTCTGATATCCTTCTCATATATCTTGATCTTTGGAGTTTATTTTTCAATCATTTAAAAGAAATACTGGCGAAAACTACCAGCTCAGATTATTCTTATGATGTAAGGTCTAATATAAGGCCTAATTTAATATAATAAGGCGTAATAGTACTCACAGTTTAAACATGCAAGTACTGGCAGTATCCATGATCTGCTCAGAAAAGCATATTGTGACATTCTGTGAAGTCATTTATCACAGTAACAGTAAATGCCACACTGCACACCCAGTGCAGTGCAATTACCTGCAGACTGTATGTTAAGGTCACGGCATCGTTCCAAATCACTGCACAAAACAATAATGGCACCAAAAAACGTCATCGCCCAAATCTTGTTAGCGATGACTCTATCTACTAAATATTTACAGAAATCCTGCTGGAGGTTAAGTTTATTATTTCTATTTTTTTCTATTTTTATTGGCCTTAATTATCCTTTGCACGATGTGTGACCCAAAGAAAGAGTTTCTTAATACAATCCGAGGGAAATCAGCTCAGTCAAATAGTTTTACAGTTTCTGTCATCACTTCCATGGTATTTTTTCATCAGGAAATATTTATTTTTATGGAAAATTTTGTCCAAAGACAATACTGTTCTGTGTGTGTTACACTTCCTCAGAGGTCAGATTATACACACTGAACTCTTGAAGCAGCAAAATGAAGAGCGGTCATCATTTGAGTCTAAAACGTAATCTCCGATTAATCCAGTACTAGGTTTTTACTAGACGTCCACAGATGCCCTGTATGAATATCATTCTGATACAGGCCCAAATCACTGTATCGGATGTCGGGAAAAGTTTGAATAATCCCATTAAAACCTTTGCTAGACTCTGAGCAACACACAGTGAAGATAGAGACCAAGATGAAGACACGAGCACCACAGATGAGCAGCAGGGCTGCGTCCTAAACGGCTCCCTGCTCCCTGCATAGTGCACTGAAATACAGACTCCTGCACAAACAGTGTAGAACACGTCTAGCACAGAGCCGCTGGAGACTCAGACGTGTGCAGAACTCCAAAATGGACACATTGGTCACTATGTGGCTGTAAAACTGGAATTTTATAACCTACACAGTGGGGAGCCATTTCAGATTCAAGGTGCATCCACAAATGTATTCATTACTAATAGTTGTTAAAGAGGGAAAAAGACAATATTGGACTGTTATTGCTATCAACAGAAACTCGAGGTTGTAGTATCAGCAAAAGTGGCATCGTGCTGTCCCTAGTTGTTACATGTGCTATGATGGTATAGTGATGGTATAATATCTCTTGAAACTGACCAGCAAAGTGTCCTCTGGCCACTGTGCACAAGTTGTAACCAACTGTTAAAGGACACTTTTAATTGAAAGCTTAATTTTCCTCACTTTTATAAAGTGAAAATATGTAAACACTATTGAAGTTTCTAAATGTACCATTGCTCCACAAACAAGGCCAGTTTTGGATTGTGGGCTACATTTATTCTAAGCAAAAGAGATGTAAGAGATGTTGGAAAGTAGTTGTGTAAAAATTAAAAAGTGAGTACATGAACCCACACATGTGTGGACCATATAAACAAATGTAAGGTATGAGCTAACATGCTCACATGCAAATCACAATGTATTGCTTATTTGTATTTACTTTAATGTTTACCTTTTTATCGAATAAACTTAAATAGTACATACATATCATTTCTGTAGATGGTGTAGGCTTTTCCAGTACAATTTTTTTTTTCACTTTTTTGCATTCTTAAATTCGCTCTGTACAAAACAAACTGAGAAAAATTGCCACACTACTAATCTTGATTCACCACATTACTCACAGCATCACAACTCAGGTAAGTTAAACATTACCAAGCAGTGTCAAGCTGCCTCTCCACTGAAAGACAATTTTTGACCCCCTGAATGTTTAGACAAATCTTTTAATAAGAAGAACCGTCTCTTATTGCTTCTTGTGTGATTGCAGCAGTTTTTGAAATATTGGAACCGTTCCAGAGTAAAACATGCATTGATATTTGGCGCAGGGGGCTTATATATAACTTTTTGATCCATTAATCAGGGGCCAAGTATCGACTTTTGTGGTCAACTCAGCTCCATAGAATATGGGGGGAGAGAGCTGATGGTTGAGTCACCTTTAAAATGTGTGTCGGAGAGAGAGTCTGTGATGTCATGGTGTAGAAACACAAACAGCAGACTAATAAACAGACTTCAAGACACTAAAGCTCAGGTCAGTTAGAAAAAAAAAGATGTGTGTCACTATTTGTTGTGGTTTAATTAAGATTAATCAGCCTATGAACGCAGCTTAACCATAAATATCTTGGTAAGAGCTGGTGACCCCTCTCAGTGGTCCAATGGTAGAGCGTCAGGCACCAAATTTTTTAACTCAAACGTTTTTAGCAACCATGCAGTATTAATTCACATTTTCTCGCAGAAAAGCATCTAGTTATTCTTAATAATAATCTGTTAATAATAAGAGCCATCTCATTAAACCGCCTCTTAAAGCTTAAAGGTTTAAAAGACTTCCATTCCAATAGTTTTCACAGTGCTGTACGTTTGTCTACTAACCAGTTGCACGAAGAGGCCTCTTCTCATTAATCTCGCCGAAGGATGATTAAAGACAGCTGTTGTCTTATTGTCTGACGCATAAAAGTGAAAGCAGTCCAGTATCTGTTGCATTAGATTACTTTTAATCTCCTTCAATCTCATCTCTGCGTTCTACATTTTTGTGGCCCCGTTTGACCCCAAACGCGGATCTGGAGAATGGAAACAGTTGATAATGGCTGCTGATGTGTTTGGTCATGACTTCTGTACAAATAAAATGGAGCAGTTTGGGCTATCAGGTGGTTGTGTAAATGTTTTGATGGCAGAAAATGAACCCTGAGTGCTTAGAGTGAATGAGAACCGTCTTTTAAGCACTTGGCTCGACTGCGCAGACGCGAAATGCCAATGCTGGAGATCTTTTTTAACGTGGGCTGCATGATCTCCATTCTTGTCTGTGTTGCATAAGCCTGTGAGAAAGTTATGCTAATCTTTCCCTTACTTTGTAATTTCCCAGGCCTGTTTGACCTAGACATTCTCACAAACGTCTTACAGTGCTGTCAGACGCGTTCGTTGATGGGATTGAAAGTAGTTGCCACTATAATACAGTGGGTTGTATGTAGGTTCGGCGAATCAGAAACAGAATCAGAAAGTGTTATTGATCCCGGAGGAAATTGCTTGTGCTATGACTGCACAGATACACAACAATATGCACTATAAAGTCTAAATAAATCCTCTAAAACCATACTATGTACACAAATGCTGGGGTATGAATACTATACACAAGTATACTTACAGTTTACTGAATTACTAGTCACACAAATAGTGGTTAAGAGTCTGTTATTGTATGTTTTAGAGATCAGTAGTAGATCAGTAATATTGACAGAAGTAGTGATATTTCACATTTAAATGTCACTACTTATGCCTCGGTGTTAAGTAGTGTTCAGTAGCCTTCAGTGTCCAGGGGCCTAAAGTACATCAAACTAGTCCCATACGTGAGGTCTTGTGTTCCTTTTGCATCAGACGCTAATTTGAAGGAAGTATCTAATGGAGTGTTTACTCCTCACGATGCCATGTTTACTTCATAATACTGGTAAAGGCCGTGTATGTTTGTGCCCAGGAGCGTTTCCTCTGTCGCCACATCTTTTCAGTGTAGTGATCTGGCCTGAGTCTCCCACGGCTTCTCTCATGCATCACAACAGGAAGCCATCGTCTGCAGACAGAGCAGCATCAAGCGAAAGGTCTCGCAGTCAGACTTTAACACTGGCACAAATCAACTATACAACTAAAGATTGTTTTTATACTAAAGTTAATAAGACCTAATATGAAGGTTTTTACATCAAAATCACATGCAGCAAAATTTAATATACACTTCCAGTCAAAAGTCTTTGCACATCCAGAGTTGATAAATATGATCAACTCTTCCAGTGCTCGTAGTCTATGAATGCAAATCTTCCGACCAGTTGTAGTAGAAATATTGTAAACAGGTCACATGAAGACCATATGAATTAGGTTTAAAAAAATGAAATACAGACTCCTGCACAAACAGTGTAGAACATGATGAGACGGGTGAACAGGGTGATCAGATATCATCATACATTTTACACCATACACCATACATCAGTTATTAATATTTCTGCAGATGATTTAACTGATATTTTGTGCACAACAATGAACATTTAGATATATAAATAAGAGGCTATCTACTGAAATATAACTTTTGGACATGCAGTCTCATTGCATATCCAGAGCTATTGGCCTGTGTTCCTGCATGAATCATGTTCTGAATCATGAATAGTCAGCGGAAACAGCAGTTTTGAGAAGTTTATGTTCCTCTATTCTCCTGAGGCTCACTACCAGCAGAACCTAAAGACGTTTTATGTTCTTTCATGAAGCTGCAGAAGTGTCTCTCCTGGATTCCAGAATACTGAGAAATTCAGTTCTGTGGACACTAACAGTCTTTGCGCATTCATGAAATATTTAATTTGGAGAACATTTGTGGACATTTCTTTGAACCTGCCCATCAGAGCCCCTAATGGAATGTGGTGAATGCCCACCACTACTGTCTGCGAGCCTCAGGAGGCACCACTGCAAGTCAAGATACTGTCACATTACATCAAACACTGTCTCTTCTCAGACTTCTCCGAACGCCTCCACGCCCCAGCCATGTCAGCTCCGTTCAAGAGCAATCTTTGATTGACTTTTTTAACTTCACAACTTTTCTTCTACTTCCAAGACCCTCCTTAGGCACACCCCATATCTCAAACTGTGCACTAAAACTGTCCATCTCATCACTCTGGACTAGTAAACATTCTAAAACCAGACTCCTATCTTAAACAGATAACAACAATAACAACTGCTGAACACTACAGTTTCATTCTGTAATGGGACGCCTGGTGTTCTCCCCTGAGTTACCAGTCATTCCCTTTACTAAAAGTTATTTATCTATAGTATTAATACCCCACCATTCGTGTATATAGTGCTGTGTTTTTCATATTGAGTATTTTCTGCAGTTTTATTGGATTTATTTAGACTTTATATATATTATATTGTTCTCGCCTTTGTGTCTCTGTGCAGTCTGTGTGTGTCTGTGCAGTCATAAAATAAGCAATTTCCTCCGGGATCAGTGAAGTTTTCTTTCTGCTCATGTTTAACATTATTCACTATGTGTCCAAAAGTATTTGGACACCCCTTCTAATTATGGACTTCAAGGAGTACCCAGAAGAGCAGCAAATGAAAAGATAAATGGAAAGCACAATGGAGGTAGAAAGGGACACTGGTTTGGCACCATTGAGGTACAGGCATTTAGACCCCATGGTCACTTCATGTAATTTGTATCTGGACTGTTTTCTTGCAAATTTTAGTTTGTAAACAGTAATTGATTTCCAAATGGTCAGTGAGCGTCTTTCGGTAGTATTGTCTTTAAAAATCATGGATCATATTGATGTCTGGTGGGTATGAGATGCATTCAATGCTTTCAAAATAGCTTTATAGTTTCCTAACAGCCTCTCCAGAGTAAGTAAATGTTTCAAATATCAGAGACATTTCCTTGCAGGCCTGAGTTTTGGGCAGATTTACTGATTTTCTGGTTTCCTTTGGCTGCATTTCAGATTATTACGAACAGGAAGGCCCCACTCGTCTGTCTACGACATTTTCTCTTTAATGCTGCTGTCCTATTGCAGCTTAAATGTGCTCTTTAGTGGGTTAACCAATTAGTGGATTATTACTAAGCTCAATGAATTGTTTATGTCTGGGCTCTGCGGTTTTATGAGTGTGTCATGCAAGAATGCTCAATTAATAAAAGACAGATTGCTCTGATTTCTTCTTGCTTACTCTTCTAACTGCTCAAAATCCATCAGCACTTTCAAGTGCCGCCCTCACTGGATCACTGCTCCTTTTCATACACAATCTGGGATACGACAGCATTGTGTGTTTATACGGGAATCTGACCAGCTTTGTTTTCGTACTGTTACGACTCATTCAAAAACACCACAGCCAGTCTCAGATTTCCATAAAAGCATTCCCTGTCTGTTCTAGCTTTCCACAGGACACAGAAAAGTGTTTGCCCCCTTCCTGAGTCCTCATTGTTTTCCATGTTTGTCACACTTAAATGTGTCAGATCATCAAACAAATTTAAATAAAGGATCTCTTGGTCTACTTCACTTTGTCAGGCAGGTCTTATTTAAGTGATTTCTTGAGAACATGTATGACAGTAATCAGGCTTGGTTGTGGCTAGAGATATTGAACTCAGGTGTGATGAACCACTGTTAAGTCATGTTTTAACAGAAGGGGGCAATCACTTTGTCACACAGGGCCATGTAGGTTTGGGTTTTTTTTCTCCCTTAATAATAAAATCCTTCACTTAAAAACCTCATTTTGTGTTTACGTGTGTTGTCTTTGACTAATGTTTGCATTTGTTTGATGATCTGACACATTTAAGTGGGACAAACATGGAAAAAAAATGAGAAATCAGGCAAAAACCTTTTCACACCACAGTATATGAAGACAAATCCTATTTTGTTTTTATAAATAAGACATAATTCCATCTGAATGCATTCCATCGACATTACTGAAGTACAAGACTGAATAGGCCAACCTCCAAAATACAAAAATAGTGCAAGATTTTACTGTAAAACTGGTTTAACAATGTAAGACTGCATTTCTGTGGGTGTTTGTGTGACTCTGAATGTATTTTTTCATTTGTAACTGAAGTATTAATGGTCTAATCTCCTTTGTTCTGTAGTAGTTTAGTCTTTTAAGTGGGCTTGGCTTTGCACTGTTGAAGGTTTTGATAGACGTGCTTCATCCTGTAGGAACTGCTGACTTGTTTCGGGATTTATTATTGTACGTACATGCGTTTGCAGGTTGCCATGGTGCAGGAGGCCGTTCGGGCTTTCCCCACGGTGGACGTTCCTGATCACGCTCACTACACCATCGGCGCGGTCATCCTGGCCATCGGCATCACCGGCATGGTGGGCAACTTCCTGGTCATCTATGCCTTTAGCAGGTGAGAGGAGTGGATGGGTTCTTCAGTATATGTGTGTGTGTGTGTGTGTATATATATATACTGCTCTGGAAAAAAATAAGAGACCATTGCAATTTATTTTTAAATCAGCATCTCTGAGTGAAAATCATTCCAGTCCAGTGTCTGTTAAACTCCTACACAAGCACCTCATTCTGCTTTATGAGGGACTGATTACTGATCA
>JBBJLS010070182.1:0-12180 GCA_037577275.1 Bryconaethiops microstoma
ATCCAAAGCGACTTCCATTCCCTAACTACAGGGGACAGTCTCCCTGGAGCAACTTGGGGTTAAGGGTCTTGCTCAAGGTCTTGCTCAAGTGGTGGTTTGCTGAAGGTAGTATTCGAATTCATG
Source organism: Bryconaethiops microstoma (assembly GCA_037577275.1). Lineage (NCBI taxonomy): Eukaryota > Metazoa > Chordata > Actinopteri > Characiformes > Alestidae > Bryconaethiops > Bryconaethiops microstoma. The sequence goes on from JBBJLS010070182.1 coordinate 124, forward strand.
ACCTATTGGTCCAGAGGCAAGTATCCTACCCACTAGGCCACCATCCCCACCAAAACCCCACCACCACCCCTGTAGAGCGGTAACTTGGGTCCTTTTTTCAGGATTTCTGTTGTTGAACATATGGTATCTGTTTCCACAACTTCTGATGAGGTCTTTTGTGTTCTGTCCCGAATTTTCAATGAACTGTTCAATGGTGTTCTTCTTAAGATCGTCTCCTCTGGTGAATAGCACTATGGTGTAGGTTCTAGAATCATCTCCAAATGTGTGTTGGACTGTCTTCAGTGTTTCCTTCACATCTTGGTTAAATCGTCCAATCAGCACTACCAGCAGGAACGCATGTGGACCTGGTGCCACCAGGCCGATGGACTTATTCAAGTCAAGTTGGTTTTATTGTCATCCACTCACATACACATTATATGAGTGAGTGAAATTACGTTTCTTTCAGTCCCAGGTGCTCGGACAGCACAAAACACAAACATACAACATACAACATGAAGACAAAAAGTAAAATAATACAGTGTTACAAGTAACAGTGCAACAGACATTTATTTAGGAGGACAGCAGGAGATACACTTTGAGGTAGAGAGCAGCTGATATATATTGAGGTAGTATAGTGCAGAGCAAAGACGCCAAGGATGTGCAAGAGTACACTGTATGTATGTCCAGTGTATATGTGCAAACAATGCTAATGTCCATAGCAGAGTACAAAGTACAAAGTGGCAGTGCACAACTATGTGCAATGTCCGGAGGAAGAGGGCTGATCGCACTGTGTGCTGTGGTGTTTTCACGTATTACAAAGATGGTCACTTCACTTTCATGACACCATCTGTAATGATAACTCAGGATAGCCTATGACACCTGCCATGACATTGCCTGACATGGTTTTCTCAATGTTATGTGGCAGAGTTCAAGTGTTCCACTGTGTCAACTAGTGCTTTAATGGACTTTGTGGTTTCCAACATCTTAAAAGTTAATGACACTGTATTTACTGTGTATATTGTAAAGTTCATAGTCCACTATCCTTGTGTATATAGTTCTCAGTTAAACATTCAAGATTTACTTGTTCCATATTTATTTCCACACACTTATTTGCACTCTGAATAATTGAGGGATGGTAGATACTGTACTGAATTGTTCATTTATTCCTGTTTAGTTTATTCGAAGTACATTAAGAGCAATGAAAAAAGGCTACATCAGCCTTAAATTACAACTGACATAAACATATATAGACATTTATAAAGCCGTATTATAACAGAAGTAAAATGCTTACTGAGGAGGAATATCACAATGAATGCTTTATATCAACGAAAGCCTGTTGATATAAACTAAGTTAAGTTTATGTAATTAAGTTAATGTGGGTGCATGGTCATTTTATTGAAATGCTCATGCAGGTCTCATGTAGCCTATATATGCTATACTTCCAAAAAGGGTTACAGGAAAATGGGTATTTTATTTTTTCTCCTGAAGTCTGCTTCTTCACTCTTTGAATTAAACAGGCTCTATATTGCCATGTTGGAGTTGAAACTAATATATGTATAATTGCTTCCTCAATTGAATTTCACAGGAAAAAAACATTTTCAGGATGAGATTTTGATGAAAAAAATAACTTTTGGAAAGATGTGGAAATTGTTTGGAAGGCTGTTTGCTTCCTGACAGCCAGGAACAACTTAATGTTTAATTGTTTTTCTTCCCATCTTTCATTCCCGGTAACTCTGCTGCGGACTATCTGTGGGAAGAACACTCCTTATCCTGTTAGCTGAACTGCTGTAGGCTGAAGGAGTGATGTGTAAATGCACTAATGGTTGTGACATTGGCAACACAAATTCATAACTACCTGTTTTTTTCAGCTTAGTTTACATATTTGAATGTATATATTTTTAAAAACCTTTTAAAGGCAGTTACGTACTAGAGTAACCTAAAGAACGTATGGAAAATGTGTCTATGAAATAGGCCCTTTCACCTCTATTTGGCCATTTTACTCCTGATGCAGAGTGCCAATGCATTTCCGGGGACATACTGGAGCTAGACTCTGTGTGTGTAAGTGGGGCATGAGATTTGTTCCAGGTTACGCATGTTGCCCTTGGGCCTCTGCACACATGCTTGAACAGGTCCAGCCAAAGTGACAACTGCCTCTCACCTCCCAGCACTACTGCACTGCTGTCTCAACCGTTTCAGAACAGCCCACACAACTTTCCACTTACACCTACTGTACAGAGAACACAGTGAGTAAAAACAAAAGCCCACAGCAACAATGCCATGCCTGATACACCACCCGCACAAACCATGACACTGGTATCACATCTGAGCTGGAAATGTTCCCTGACTCAGATGAAAACATGAAGTCAGTGGGTACCATTCCGTTGCTCAATGAGTATAGCAACAACCAACTGCACATACACCATATGGACAAAAGCATTGGGACAGCTGACTATTACACTCACAGGGACTTTAATTACATTGTTTTCAAATACATAGACTTTAGATGGAGCTGGTCCCCCTGTTGCAGATATAACAGCTTCCACTCTTCTTGGAAGGCTTTCCAAAAAATTTTGGAGTTTCTGTGTGAACTTGAGCCCGTTTGTCCTGTAGAGCATTTATGAGCTCAGGCACTGATGTTGGATGAGAAGGTCTGGCTCGCAATCTCCCTTCCAGTTCATCCCAAAGGTGTTGGATGGGGTTGAAGTCAGGGCTCTGTGTGGGCCAGTCAAGTTCTTCCTAAAAACAGTTGTGTCCTGATAATTTTGTCCATATAGTGTACCAACAAATGGGCTGTGGTTGGTAACTGTGCACCTAATGTGGCCCATGCAGGAACAGGGTGTGTATAGACGGCCCTTTTTCAACAAACAATAATCTACATATTCATGCTTGTTTATCATATTTGCCATAATTTTGGTATATGTAATGGGGCATTTTTATTCCACAAATACAAGGCCTGTGTTGCCCTGTGGGTTCTAGGATGTGCAAGACTGGTAGTGACTGGTAGGAATTGAAAGGTCCAGCCTAAGTGTCTACATAGTCTATTTAAAGCTGCACAGTCATTTATTTCATTCTTTAGGAGGAGATCTCACATTTTCATGATTTACATAAAAAGGCCTTCATCAGTAGTGGTAGTCGTAGGAATATTCAAACTTATGTTAAGGGATGTTACATAAAAGATGTGTAACAGAGTGTAGTATAATCAGTGCATGCAATATTATAGTGCACACTTAAAGAAACGGTTGTATGCAACAGACACTGCAGTCCAGTTTTAGGTGTTGGGCACTTGTTGTTAGTGACCTTGTTCTACTGGAGAGACAAAAATGTGTCACTTATGCAGCATAATGGCTTGCAGTCAGACCACTTACATTAATGCGTTAGCTGGTCTTAACTACTTAGTGGGGATAATACCAGCAGACAGAGTCTTTTATATTTCAGTCAGCTCTAAGACTGTGTGTCAGGACATACACTTTGCTCTGTCTCACTGCAGTCTGGCCCACAGCGGGAGATCTGAGTGCTGTGGTCTGTGAGATAAGCATCTGCTTCTTACTGGGTGTTGTCGTCTCAGTTAAGCAGAATGGGTAGAAATTCAAAGAACAGTCTACACAATATTTACAGCTGTCAAAGAGTTAACCTCGTGAGTTCGATCCCCAGTGATGCCACAGACACTTAAGAAAGATTACTGGCTCTAAGGGTGGGTAAGCTGGACCTCCATCCCTGATGATAGCCAGTTAGCCTGTTAGCTAATGTAACCAAATTGGCAGTTCGCATTCAAGTGTTGAGGTGTTCAGTGACGCTGCATTAAAAGGAGTTTTAAGTGATGCAATAGCACCTCATGTGACTCCGGGGAGGTAAAAGCGAATCTGCATTCTCACAGTGTGCCCTGGGATATCATGTGATTGAAACTGTGAAACTGGACATTATTATACTGAGAGAAATTTCATACAATATTTATAGATTTGTGTGTGTGTGTGTGTGTGTGTGTGTGTGTGTGTGTGTGTGTGTGTGTGTGTGTGTAGACCACCAAAATGGCTGCCAACACATAAATAAACAGTACTTAAATCTTTGCCAGAGGAAATCAAGGTCCATTCTTGCTGCTGATCAGAAAAAATCCACAGCAGTTTCTATCCATCCTTCCTCTGTGAGACAACAAGTGTCTCGGAGGATGTGTAGCTTCTGAAACAGAGAAAAATGAAGGACATTTGCAGTAGACCCGAAAGACCCAAACAGGACGTCTGAGACATGGAGGAAGGTGAGAAACAGACAATGAAGAAAATGACTTCTAAGACTGAGCAGTTTACAAGAGGAGTGGAGAACTATTGCTGCAGAAAAAAATATTTGACTATTATTACTTTAGAAGGAATGTCATGTTCCATAAGTGCACTGAACACTGTTTGGACCATGTGCCCCCTTAGTAAATCCCATCACATTCCGTGCACATGACTCTTCTACAAGGCTTCATTCACACAAGCAGCTTCAGAGAGGTTTTCAACTGTTATATGAGAGCTGTATTGTTTCCTTTAATGTTTGAAGGATCCATCCATTCAGTCTAGCCCAAATATTTATAAAACCCCTATATATATATATATGAATAAAAGTATGAATAATTTTGGACATGCCACTTTTTGTTCAAATGTAAATAAAAGCTGACAAATATTTTTTTCCACAATGATGTCTGTTGTACATCGTTGTATTATCTTCTGGGAGACGCCTGTGTCATTTACAATCAAGAAGAAATTTGCTGGTTGAATAAAAGTAACTAAGTCAAAATTTGCCAGGGGTATGAATAATTCTGGACTTGACTGTATATATATATATATATATATACATACAGTCAAGCCCCGGCATTAGGGCATTAACAGAAAAGCCGACTAGTCGACTAATTGATGTCACAGACACAAGTCGACGACCCCTGAGAGGAATCGTGTGTTTTTCCTCTCTCTGTGCGCGCTTGTGTACACAATGCAATCTCTGCCTCTGATTGACTTAGGCTTTTGAAACAGGCGTTTTTCTGGCGTTCGTGGCGCCAGGTGAGCGCCAACCGTTTTTCTGCTCAGTGGGGCAAATCGAAGCCACACGGGCGTTCAGCACGGCGCTCGGTCGGCTGCGCGTTCGGGTGGCGTCAAAAAAACATTGCACGCAATGCTTTCTTGGCGTCAATTTTTGCCGAAATCCTGACAAACGAAATCAGGGCAAAGAAAACACCACTATTGCGTTTACATGCCGTTCGGTTTATGTTTTGGAGGACCGAATATGTCCCATGATTAAAGTGTTCTGGGAGTGGCGTGTAATGTGCTTTTGTACCAGTCGCAGCAGACAATCAAAAGTAGATACGGACATGCGAGTATAGTTACAGAATTTCTGCAGAAATCTTCCCATGTCTTCAAAAAGCACAAAAAACGTCAGGAATATTTTTAAAACAAAAATGTAAGTTATTGTAAGTAATTGTAAGTTTTTAACAAAGAATAAAACTTTGTTTTCAGTGTAGAACTACAATGTTTTCAATGTAGAACTACAAATCAAGATGTCCAACATGTAAACAATCTGGAGAGAATAATTACTGCCCCCCACAGGTGAATACACGAAACTACACATTGGGCTGCAGACTGAGTTAAACAGCGTCAGACGAACGCCAGTGTAAAGCCTCACTGAAGTCAATCAAGCGCAGATACAAAACGCAACAAAAACACCTATGGCGTTCAGAGCGCGTTCATTTATCCAAGATTCAAACATCCGTGTGGACGAGGCCTTATGCTGACACGTGTTCCTTGGTTTAACCAATTATTATAGTCACTTCATAAAAAGGGCGGTAACGTTGGCGCAAGGGGAATCTAAACACAAGACCACAACAAGACGAGAGACATGGCAGCAGAAGTGACAGGCACACGTCACGTGTGGAAATACTTCACTCTAGACACATAAAACGGCACGGTAACCTGCACAATCTGCAAGTTGGTGTTAAAGTACAATAACGGTATCAACGTTCTGCACGGCATCTGACACGGCATCCGCCAGCTAACATGGCTAACGCTAGCACTGCAGGGAGTCGTCCAGTCCAGAGGACGCTGCTTGCCCAGTGAGACCAAGAAGCTGAGGTACGCTGATCTCGCAACCAATCAGAGTTCTGAGTGCAATAACAGGCCCACCAACAGGTGGTAAAGAACCTTTCCAGAGCTGCTGAAAAGCTCAGTCATTGGCTCTGGCTCGAGAGAAAAACTCCAGCTGGGCCTCAGTTGGGTAGATGGCATCTTGGGGGTGAGCCTGGGATGCCGGGACTCACTACTGAACCCTCTGGAGACATCGTGGGCCTATCAGCAAAACTTTGAGGAAGGGGCGGGGCGCCCACTTGATAATCCAGAAAGGCACCATTACTCAGTTGACTATCACACAGAGACTAAGATGCAGGTCTCATGTACACAATTAGTGATATAAGAACCTAGTCCTATGAAACATATAATCTGGGAAACCAGTGACTGCTGTGAAAGAGCAGCTGGCCACTAGGGAAAGACCTTGTGACAGCAGGGAAAGACAGCTGTCAGGAATAGACCCGGTGCCAACTACCCATGGCAACATCTGTTCCACCCATCCTTGGCTATGAAAACTCCTACGAAGAATAAACCCCTCAGTCAGCGATGAGTGTCCAGATAATTCATCGTTGATAACCCGGAAACTGACATAGGAACGGAACAGACAATGAATAGGATGGTCAATATACATGAGACTACAAGATCAGCAGCAGGACACAAATTCCAGAGCTGCATATGTGGCTGGACAAAGGTTACCTCCACTACAGGCATGAGAATACATCAGGGCAGGAAAGGCTGTATGAGGAAGAAGCAGATCGAGTCAGTCAACTGAAGTTCGGCAGCAGGTCAAAAACCAAAGTCTGCAGGACATCAACAACTCTGTCCCAGCAGAGGAAGAGACAGACATGGGAGAGCAACCTGAACCTTGCCTGGTTCAACCAAAAGTGGAGAAATCCTGCGAAAAACAGTGTGAGAGGAGGTCAATGATGACCTCAGTAAAATCTTGGGTATTCTCCGCAGCACCACCCTGTAGAAGCTTATGGAGGACACCTACAGAGCAGAGTCATTTGGGGTGGTTGAGAGGAAGAGACAGCACCAACAATGCAGAGGGAAATAGATCGTTTGGTCCAAGAGAGAAGGCAGCTGGAGAAGCAATGGAGGAAAGCTACAGAAGAGGGGAGAGAGATGGCATAAATCTGCTGCAAGCACAGATCCAGTGTAAGTGAAGAGGTGCAGGAGGAAAGAGAGGACGAGTATGCTTCTACAAAGACCCTTTCAAATTTGTGAAAAGTCTCTTCACAAGTGGGGAGTGTAAATCTCTCCGTGTCAAAGGTAGACCTGGAAAAGAATCCGGAAAGGTCCTATGCAGATGACCATCTGACATGCCTCCAATCCACCCTTTAGTGCATCAGCTAGACACCAGCCCACCTAGACGGAGTTAAGTGCAGAAGATTGTGCATAGAGAAAGGGCTTCATCGTCATCAGGTCCTAATGGAGTCCCATATAAGCTCTACAAAAATGCACCAGATGAAGGTGAAGGTGATGTGGCGGTGGTGTTGGAAGCATTGGAAGCATGGCGTTGTCCAAAATGTCTTGGTATGCTGAAGCATTAAGATTGCCCTTCCCTGGAAGTAAGGGGCCTAGCTCAAATCCAGAAAAACAGATCTGTCCCAATACTTTTGTCCATTGTGTTTTTTAATAGATTTTGTCCATATATATATGAATGTAATACATAAAATGTAAATAACAAAAAAGGAATGAATAATCTCTCTCTTCTTCTTATAATACATCTTCTGCCCTGATCAGAGACTTTTGAAATCAAACATCTTGTTGTAAAAAAAGTGACAAAAAGTACAAGTGATCCTAGTTCAGTCCTTGTTTTATAAGTCACCTGCAAATATCCTCTCATAAATATGTTCTGTTTTTTGTTAGCACATACAATTATTATGCAACAGGTTTTATACCACATTCAGATCTGAAGTGAGCGCATGTGTGGCTGGTGGTCCGTTAAGGCCTGTTCACTGTTCAGCATCACTCTCTCTATGAAAGTGCTGCCTCTTTTGTCCCCATTAGAGTGGCTGGTAATGTGAGAGATAAATAAGTCTTAATAAGAAAGAGGTTCTATTTTAAATCCTGCTTCTAAGTTTATCCTGAAGATGTGGGACCCTCTGCCCCCTCCACCATTAACCTTGCAGAAAGACCAAACACAAGCAGGAAGTATGTTCTTTCAGGCCATACTCACTTCTGCTAGGGCTTAAACTGACACATTTATGTAATTAGTCATCACTCAGGTAGGTTTTGCCTGCAAAGCACGAAGTGGAACAAAACGTGAGCCATAAAACAACTGGAAAGGCTTTTTAATATGTATTCTGAATAATGTTCCTTGAAAATAATGTAGTTTAACGTGACAGTACTGATTAACCAAATTACTGACCTTAAAGTCATTTTTAAGGTGTTTCTAATGTAAAGTAATTGGAGTTCGGTTACAAGTTGCATAATGTACTGCCAGTGTAGAGCAGCCTGAATAAATACTTACGAAAACATTCATATCTAAAATTAGTTAGTATACTCCTTTCCTCACATACACTGTATGGACAAAAGTTTTGGGACACCTGACCATTACACAAACAGGTACTTTAATGATATTGCATTCAAATCCATAGACTTTAGATGGAGTTAGTCCTGTCTTTGCAGCTATAACAGCTTCCACTCTTCTTGGGAGGTTTTCCACAAGATTTTGGAGAGTTTCTGTAGAACATTTACTGAAGGTCAGGCACTGATGTTGGATGAGAAGACCCGGCTTGCAATCTCCGTTCCAGTTCATCCCAAAGGTGATGGATGGGGTTGAGGTCAGGGCTTTGTGTGGGCCAATCACGTTCTTCCACACCAAACTCATCCAGCCACGTCTTTATGGAGCTTGCTTTGTGGGTCTTCCCCAAACTGTGTCCACAAAGTTGGAAGCATGGTGTTGTCCAAAATGTCTTGGTAATGCTTGATCTTATACACCTGTGGCAATGGGTACGATTGAAACACACAAATTCAATAATTAAGAGGTCTGACCCAATACTTTTGTTCATATAGTCTACTTGAGAGCAAGTTGATGAACGCAGAAAAGAACTAGTAAGCTAAAAAAAGAGCTATTAAGATTTTACTTACATGTAACTAAGAAAATTTTACTAATTACTACAAACAATCCTCACACAGTACAGATAAATTTTATGATATTATTCCTTATGAAATGCTGAGGGTTTTTTAAAGTTTATTTCTACATTAAGAATGACTCGTGGCATCAGGTCTCCACTAGAACACAGAACGGCTTTCAGTCTCATGTTCAAAATGATTACTTCCCCAGTAAAACCATAAAAATCAATCCATATTATTATTATGTGGATTATGAATGACAGAATTCTTCCGCCTGAGAGGGAGGAAATTGGAAGACACTGATGCATCACTACCCACAACACCCAAATAAATGTGGAGCAGTAAAACAGTCCCAGAGGATAAGAAACATTAAGTCCTTTATCACTCCTCACCATAATACGAGAGTAATGGCGTGCATTAATGGTTTAGTGAGTTTGCTTTTACATGATTTGGTCTCCTGTGTTCTGTGGAAACTTGTGGAAAGCCATTTTTAGTTTAAAAGAAGGTAAGGAATAGGATGAATTTCTAATAGCATTATTCTGTTATTTGAATGAAAAAGTCTCAAATGTTGCTTTAACACTTAGAACTCAGAGCTTTTTTTTTTAATACAAATCTGATTTCAACAAATAAAATCTGTCTCGGTCGCTCTCTGGACCCCCCTCCCACTGAAAGTTTTCCCCACCCACTATCTATCCTGAAAGTTCTCCCAGGTTCAAAGATCTTGTTTTTTATTTTAAGACCTAAAATAAAATAAATTCTTGCTCTTTATGGGTATTTGCGTGTGATGTCATTTTTAAAACACCAGTAGTGGTTATTATTACATGTCTTTTTAAAATGACAATATCTTTGGTTTTAGGTGACGATTTACTATTTGTTGTGCTGCCGGCACAAATTCGTGCTGCTCGCATTCTAAGGGTTGATACAGGCCTGAGAGCTTCTGACTGTGGCCTGCGAGTGGGCTCCACTTCCACATGGCTGTGGGCCAGGGAGCAGGACGGCTCTTGTTGGCCTTGAGGAGGATAAGCACGGGCGCTGTCGTTCTCAGACAAGAGACAGCAGCCTGTATTGGACTTGTCCCATGCTGCAGTTGGCACACTCTCAAAACCAATGACACGAGCCAGAGAACTTTTGAAAGCTGCACACTGGCAGTGGAAGCACCGCTTCCTGCAGAATGCATTATAACTTTAGATTGTTTTGATTATAAAGGACAGAAATGTCCTACTGCATGGAATGGTTCACTTACAGTAGTGCCTGGAGATACAGAAGCCCCTAAAAGGCAGTTTGTGGCACATAGACTTGCCCCCATCCCATAAAAGGCCAAGGATTCACTTATATTTATACTAATTTAAAAAGAAAAAATCCCTTGTGATCTTGAGTTGTGATCTTGAGTCATTATCACAACATATCATATATTTTCCTGAGATAAAAGGGGTAAATCTCCTGATATTTTGATCAAAGCCAGGTAAAATCAAATCCATGTTTTTTTTAAACCTCGCAGTGGCCAAAGATTATAACATTAGATTCCACTGACCTATTATGTTAACAGGCAACTGAAATGGACACGAATCAAGAGCCCCCAGCTTCCAAACGGCCCACAGACTGTTTGATAAGGTCGGTGTCCATCAGGAACATTAGCTGGGCATATAAAAATTCAGTCCAGTTCACTGTGGGAAACCCACTGAGGACACAGCACTCCCATGCTGAGGAGATATTAGTAGTGTTAGTGATTTCATTTATGAACGAATGAAGACTTATTGAGTGATACTGAGCGCAAACCTATTAGTGACCTACTTTTTTTGAAGGACAATTTCCGTCCAAAATGCCAATCTCAAGCAATAAAAACAAATACATACTGTCTGCATTTGTGTTCCATAATAAAAGTGAACAGTTAAGGTTTATATTGCAGATTACAATGCCACTGAAAACTCCTCAAACCATACAGGGTCTCATTAAAGTTGTGTTCAAAAGAACCCAGGAAAAAGCCTGGGATTAAATTCCTGGGATTGTTGACTCAGTCCCATGGCCATGAGAGAGCTAATTCCCAGAGCTTTACATCTCATGATGTGTTGATTGAAACACCCAAGCATCATGTGAGATCATCTAGCCACGGTTCACAAATCATGCACTCGCATTATGCAACCAGAACCGTAATGTTCTTGTTCTTTTTCTCCTTCCTTTCTAAAGCCATGACATTTAAAAAGCCCTACTTTAGCAGGTCAGAGTGCTGATCTGCACTTCAAATCCTTATAAACACTGCCTTATAGGGAAGAGTCAAGGCTGTACCAATCCTTGTACCAATATATATATGATGCTATAAAATGACTAAAAATGAATGCAAGCCAGTAGCTAGGTATAATGATATAATGTGTATTGTGCCAATATGCATATGTTTGTTTTTATTGCTTAAGATTGGCATTTTGGACTGAACTTTTCCTTCAAAAATAGTAGGTCACTAATACGTTTGTGCTCAGTATCACTCCATTCATTCATAAATTAAATCACTAACATTACTAATACCAATCTTTATACTTAGATATTAGATCTCTCTCTCTCTCCCTCCCTCTCTCTCTCTCTCTCTCTCTATATAGATAGATAGACATACAGATAGATATATACATATATACATATATCTGTGTCCCTACGGCAGATCACACCTCTAGGGTTGGGGGTTCGAATTTGGGTCCTGGCCTTGCGTGTGCGGAGTCTGCATGTTCTTCTTGTGATGGTGTGGGTTTCCTCCGGGGTCTCTGGTTTCTCCCAAAGACATGCGTGTCAGGTGAAATGGGGATTCTAAATCAACCGTGTATGTGTATATGGACCCTGCAGTGGGCTTGCGCTCTCTGGACCCCCAGGGTGAGTCCTTGCCTAAGCTTGGAGTACCTGCGACCCTACTAAGGATTAAGCGGTTACAGAA
>JBBJLS010070183.1:0-12180 GCA_037577275.1 Bryconaethiops microstoma
TGGTGGTGCTGAATGCTGAGTGGTTGGAACTCCTTTATCTAGGCTCTTTGTATCTTTAGGCACTTTGCAGCCTGTCATTGGTTACCATTTCTTTAATTTAATCTACTCAATATTCTGAAGATAAGACAGTTATAAAGGCATAAAATAGTATTTTTGCACAAAAAAGGTGATTCAAAGCAAAATATAATGAAATGAGGTATGGCTCAAGACTTTCACACAGTATCTCAGTCACTGAATTATGCAGGAATTTGGTGAAAATCTGTGGGACATCTTTACAGTCTAAGACAGTCAAAAGTCTAAAACTACTGACCTTATGATGGGTCTTCATAGACTGTAGGAAATTTCTCTTTGAAACTGAACAGGGCCTGTGGATTAGTCATAATCTCTACAAAAACTGAAATAGCAAATAGCCTTTTCAGGTACGCCTGACCAGTGAGTGCAGAGGAGGGAGTATTGGGACCAGGATCTCTATTAAAGTAGGATTGCATCAAAAGTAAAGAAAGACAGAAAAAAGCAAACCCAATAAAGTGCACCTATATGGTCAATGGAACAGATAAAATGTGCAATGAGCTTAGATACAAGGCTGGAGTACTTAGTGAAGTGGGCAGTCGATGTATAAGAGATATAAGCAGTTGATTAAGGCCCCTGAGCCACTAGGGGGACCATGAACATCAATCATTCATCAAAACACAGTCTCTAGTCTCGAGAGTCCAGTTGCAGGGGCGCTGAAAGAAGCAGGGCTGTCCAAGAAAAAATAAGATACCTCTATAATAAATGCTTTAATTAACTGGGGACCCCAAGAAACGATGAATCTGAAATCTTTTTTTAAGAGATACCAATATCTCTTTCCCATTCTGACTCTCACCTCACTGTTCAAATGCCACATGCCAGGTTTCACTGCAAGTCATTTCCTAGACAGAAGCTTTAATAGCTGTCTATTGACTCCATTTACTCCAGACAATATTGACGAAACGATCCCGGCTCGGGAGCTGGCAACAAAACAGGAATTATCGTTGAAGAAGCAGAAAACAAATCGTTTCGCTTCTGGAGGAGGATGTGACTTTGAACGATATCAGATACTGACTTGAGCAATGAAATATGCCAAGAACAACCCAGAGACAAGTTAGAAGTCAGAAAGTAGTCTGCATTTAAGCGTGCTTAAGGTATATGAACCTATGAGGCTCTTTCCAATAATATTCCTTGAATTGCTATTCTGTTCATTCACAATTTCTTTGAAGAGAACTCTTTATCGATCTCTCTCTCTCTCTCTCTCTCACTTTCTTCACCAAGTATCTCATGCCCCATCCTTCCTCTCTCTCTATTCCAAATGACTGCACTGGGATGGCTCGTTGGCCCCAGCAGGGAAGGTGCACTTTGAAAAGATCAGTGAGCGCCAGAAGAAAAGAGCTGTGGGGTGATAGAAAGAGAGGGGAGAGAGAGAGAGAGAGAGAGGGGAGAAAGATAGAGGGAGAGAGAGAGAGGGAGAGGGGAGAGAGAGAGAGGGGAGAGAGAGAGAGAGAGAGAGGAAAGAGGGGAGAGAGGGGGAGAGAGAGAGAGGGGAGAGAGAGAGGAGAGAGAGAGAGAGAGAGGGGAGAGAAAGAGAGAGAGGGGAGAAAGATAGAGAGAGGGAGCGAGAGAGAGGGGTGGGGGAGAGAGACAGTGAAAATAGTTACTGGTCAACAGGCCAGAGGCAAAAATGATTGTCAGTCCATGCAGCAGCCCTGTCCCTGCCCACTCATGACATGAATATGGACAAACAAACCGGCCCACGACGCCTCTGACAAACAGCAATATATTCATCTTATATTTATAGCATACATGAGGTCAAGTGAACAAGAGCGCAACTCCACAGTTTACATGCTTTATGAGCCAATATATATGAGCAAAGTGTGTGTGTGTGTGTGTGTGTGTGTGTGTGGGTGAGAGAGAAACAGCAAGAAAAAGTGAGAATGTGTGTGTCTGTTACATTCTGTCACAAACGGAGAAAGACTTCTGTGTCAGCTGAGAACTGTTGTATTTTCTTGGCTGGTACGTCATCGCAAAGTTCAAAACCACGATGTCTGATGATATCCTCCTGCGAGAGAGACATCTCTGCTGCTCTAAAATTCCTTTCATTTAGGTTTTCTTCCTCCAACAGTCCTCAAAGGCCGTTTCAGCCCTAGAGCGGCTCTTTAGCAGTTTTTGGAATACATTTTCAATATACAGTATAAAAAAATCTTAGAGTTCCTTCGAACTGGAATCATATCCAGGAATGGAAAAAGCAGAAAGTAGATTGGCATACAATGGTGTTTTTTTTTTTTTTTTTTAACAAGGTACCGCCTTAGGCATCGTACTTCTTCCCGGCTCTGTGGATCTGCTGGTACAGGGTCATGGAGAACGCCATGCCAAGAAGCTGCAGGACATGGAAAATGGCGTTAGTCACAGAGCTCAGACAGAATGGAGCATTACTTACAGTGATCGCTCAGCAAAAAAAGGTACATTTACACAATTCTCAGCAACTTCCATTTCAGCTTAGACTTTGATTTCCAAAACTTTGTGTCGTAAGTGATGCACAGGAGCTACAAGGCCAATATAGAAAAGTACAGAGTATAGAAAATAATCACCCCCCACAAAATATTCACATTTCGTTGCTGTGCAGCCTGAAATTTCAGCCTAGTGGGTAAAACACTTGCCTGTGAAACCGATGACCATAAAGCTGCAGGTTCAAACCCCCACTTTCTACCACTGTGTCCTTGAACAAGACACTTAAACCTCAGTGTCTCCAGCGGGACTGTCCCTGTAACTAATGACTCTGCATAAGGGCGTCTGCCAAATGTTACTTTCCTTTTTACACACACAACTTTTTTCCAACAGTTTTTACTCAGTGCAATTTATAAAATCCATGTGAAAGATATGATAGCAACTGCTCAGAAAAAAACCAAACACAGAAGCACTGAGATGGATAAAGGATCACCCCCTGTGTCAGTTCTTTGTAGAACTTTTTGTTTTAATTACTGCCTCTTGGGATTCTGTTCTGTTAACTTTGCCATCTACACTGTGCAATTTTTGCCAACTCTTCTTTACAGGACTGTTTAAACCCTGTGAGGCTGGATGGTGACTGCTGGTGAACTGCAATTTTCTAGTCATTCCACAGATTTTCAATAGGGTTTAAGTCTGGGCTCTGACTAGGACATTCACCTTGTTCTCCTTCAGCCACTCTGTGGTCAGTTTTGCCGTGTGCTCTGGCTCTTTGTCATGTTGGATAGTGAATCTTCTTATTGACCACTTTCTAGCAGAGGGCAACAGGTTTTCCTCAAGAATTCGACAGTATTTTGCCCCATTTTTCTGTCTATCCTGACAAGTGCCACAGTCCCTGCTGCAGAGAAACATCTGATTGAGTTTACAAGTATTTTCAGGAGGGGGTGATTCTATATCCAGTCCAGTGATTGTTTTTTTAATTATTTATTTATTTTCAAAATTGTAGCCATCATATGTTTTTTACGTATTGTTATATATTGTTACTAGTTGCATTGAGTAAATACAGCTGGAAAAATAGTTTAGTGTGTCTTCATTTCAAGCTGCAATGCAACACAATGTGAATATATTTGAAGGAGATGATTATTTTCTATACCCATTGTAACTAAAGTAGCTAAAAGAATAAAGCTATTGTGATAATCACAATTAATATCACAATTAATAACTTAATCACAATTAATAACTTAAATAACCTGCTTCAAACTGAGCTGTTAAATAATCTCTGAAAGACTTGCTCATGTGGTTTCTGTTACCTATAAAATGCACTAAACCATGTTGTATGTCTAAAAACTGTATCGTTATTTTTGGCTTAAGATGTCACTGGATGGGATTTAGTTCATCTGAACATGTTAGGATGTGTATCTTACCTGTGTCCAGAGTTACCCAGTATATGGGTCAATGACATGCATTTTTGTCAAGTACAAGTCTATTATTTTCCTATATATATATATGACCTAGATCACATTATTCTATAATGCCTACTTTGCATGAATGTATTTTCAGTGCATCAATATAACATTCATTTGAGACTTTTAGGCCTCTCAAAGATCTAAAAATGTCATGTAGTATGATCCATCCATCCATCCATCCATCCATCCACCCATCCATTATTCAAGCAATGCCACTGTGCAGCCATCATATAAATTATTAAAAAAGATAAATTATCTTAAAAAAACTAAGACGTGAGTCTCCAGCAAAAAAACAATACAAATGTGCTATGATTGTAATAATGTTTTTTATCTTTTACTTTGAACTCCTTAACTTGAACCAAACTTGTGCCTGTATGGTAGTGTCAATCTGGAGTGTGTGTGTGTGTTTGTGTGTGTGTGTGTGTGTGTGTGAGTGTGTTTCAAATACCTGTATGACCAGCACACACATAGCAATGGTGCCCAGCAGGTGCTTATTATCATCCAGCCAGTCCACAACTTTCTCATAGCAGCCCTAGAGGTCAAAGCACACAAGGTCATAACAAGGCCGAGAGAATTTTCCACTACCTTTCCTAATGTCTCACATTGAGAGATTATATTGGCTTTAACTTTTTTAAATCTGCCTCCAAAGTAGCTGGACTGATAAGTTGCTTGAGCTTTCTGTTTCTGTGTACTGCTGTCTAATTATATATAAGAAGCTCCATGTTACCTTTATTGTTGGATGGTTTGTAATAGATTCCGGAAACAAGTATACACACATATTCACGTTCAGAACACAGTTCAGAATGCTATCAGGCTCAGTTTCATCAAACAACAAAATAGTAGCTTGAACAGACATGCAGTGGGCTGGTTTAAGCGACCTAATAAGGCCCAATGACATAAAAAGTGAACAGAAAAACAGAAAAACATAAGAAAAATGAACTGGCCGATATGGGGCTGATTTAAATCTAGCCCAGCCTATCTGTGATTCACGCTATGATATTTTTAAATGTAGTGCAATCTCTGCCTTGCAGTCAGTCCCTGTAGGGACTGATAAAAGAAGTTCTAAAATCTGGTCATTGTAAAATACTCCATATACAGACACGACAACAAATGTTACTTTTGTTCATAGTGAATGTCAGATACAGTCAAATCGTGAGCATATAATTTTAAATGCAGAAACATTCTTGATGGCCTCATAAATAGAATCGCACTTTTAAAGGATTTCCACCACTCCAATTATTCTATTAGCCCCTTTATGAGATTTGCAGTGTTATGGTAGCACCGAGTTAACTGTGCTGATCTACCAGCTCGATAACATGCAGTATATTTGAGATGTTTTGAGGATTCTTAAATTTCATGTTCTGTTCATAAAAAGTCATAAACAGTGTGATCGGTAGTTGCTAGATGGTCCATTTCATTGCTTCATTGCTGTAGTTTGGAAAGAGCTCTATCGCAGTGTGTGAGGTACTGACTGAATTATTATTATCTAGTTTGAAACCCTCCTCGCCAAAAGTATCACCATCCATCACTGCTTATGTGTTGAAGTAAGGGAGACCTCATGGAAAAATAACAATTATAAAAGAAAGGTAGATCAAAGGACGGAAATTGCTGCTTTTTGACTTCGAACATTAGAGGCAGGTCAGGCACGCTGCTCAGCAGAAATTATTTCTGCTCATAGCTGCTCTCACCCGGGACCAAAAAATGTTACTGGCATTGCGCCCACACTCCTTATAATGCTCCTGACAGCATCGGTCTGGCACTGTCTTATCTGGCAGGGCATCGTGCCAGTCTGCGTGCCCAGTCACGCCGCAGCACTGCCACTAGAGAGACAGAAAGAGAGAGAGAGAGGGAGACGGAAAGAGGGAAAGAGGGAGGGAGAGAGAGGGAGAGATTATTGCTTCATCCAGTATTTATGAAAACATTTCTGAACAGCAGTAACAGCCTTGTGAGGGCTAAAATCTCTGCAAGGCTTCTGCAAGTGTAATATAACCGCTCGCTGAAAGAGTGGACATGAGTTTAAGAAGACAGGATGTTTTAAAATACCTACTTATTATGGCCTATAGAAAATGCACAGGATACATATAGAGGTTTATATACAGGATCAATATTAGTGACAGTACAGTGCAGTGTTATTTAAACCAATAGCATAAAGAGAAGAGTTATTTAAACCAATAGCATAAAAGGAAGAGCATCTGAAACATTCCCTCTAATCTGATACTGATAGGATGATATCAGATTTACACCGAAGCTCCGATACAGAGATGGATGTACAGGGCATCTCACACATAGACCTCTCCATTTACAGTACTGAGCAAAGGTCTAAATAAAGCCATTTAGCTGGTCAGCGAACACTTACATGTTAAATAAGTAAATAAATAAATAACATTAGAATGTATTGTTACTGTCAGAACAAACCTTTTGACACAATGTCAAGGACAAATTCAAATGATGTGTTATGCAATTATGCAAAGAAAAAGACAAAACTGGAGATACAAGTTTATATATGACAATGTACAAATAACCAAATGACATGTGTGTTGTGATTGTGAGTGTATGTGTGTGCAGAGTATTAAAGAGAATTTAATAGATGAAATCTGATAATTCTATTAATAATGTCTCCAAATGAACTGGGGCTATATTTACTGCTGGCAAGTTCACGGTTTAAAGTGTCTTCCTTGGTGTGAAAAGCTGGTTTTGTCTAAATAATGATTTAACGGTTCTTATTTCCAGTTTTCTATATAATTTGCGAAGATGGGCTCAAGCTCAGGCAGAAATACACAAATTAGCTGGAAGAAACACACACACACACACACACACACACACACACACACACACACACACACACACACACACACCTCTGCCTGTATGATGTTCCATGCGTTGCGCAGGCCGATGTTGTTGTCAGTGTTGTACAGTTGCAAACCCTCCTTCAGATCCCGCTTTGCATTGTCACTCACCTGCAACAAAGTCACAGTTCTTACAAGAGGAGTTTTAAGTAAAGCAGCATATTGGCACTTTCGGAACAAAACTTCAAATCTCCATTTTCACCTTTTTTTAAACTCAACTTGGCCTGCATGCTTTTTATGATAGAAATGGAGAACTAGCCAAATACAATGACTTGATTAAATACAAGCAACTCACTAAAATGAACTGCATTAAAATTCTGATAGTGATAAATAAATGTCTACTACATTATGAAAGCTGTATCTGAAAGAGGGGCTACAATTATGGCAACATACAGCAACATACAGCTGACTATTAATACACTGTTGCTGTCTACTGAATGGATTTTGATCAGCAGTTTTAAATATTAAAATGATGGATTTAAAAATTTGCCATATCACATAACTGTGGCTGTGACTGGATGTGTAATGAGTGTGAAAGGATTCACCTTGTCTGTATATAGAAAGAACAAGATGAGGAGGATCAACTCTGCCAGCAGAATTATCAACAGGACGATGAAGAACTAAAGAAAAATGAGAGAAAGGGGGAGAAAATGAGAGGGTTAAGCAATGAATTCTGCATGTTGTGTTATTGTTACTGTGGGCCAGCACACTATACAGTGGCGACTGAAAGCTTGTGGACCCTTTAGTTTTTTAATATTTCTGTGTAAATATGACCTAAACATCATCACGTCCTAAAAGTAGACAAAGAGAACCCAGTGAAACAAATGAGACAAATTTATTGTACTAGGTAATTTTTTATAGAAGGAAATGATGCATTATTATATATCTGTGAGTGGCAGAAGTACATGAAAGCAGATTCAGGGGCTTTCAATCAATGGGATGACAATCAGGTGTGTGTGGGTGGCATGTTTTATTTAAAGAACAGAAATCTATCAAACTCTGATGTTCATAACACGGTTGTGGAAGTGTATCATGGCACAAACAAAGAAGATTTCTGAGGACCTCAGAAAAACAGTTGTTAATGCCCATCAGGCTTAAAAAGATTATAAATCCATCTCTAGAGACTGAACTTCTCAAATCCATAGTCGGACAGATTGTGTACAACAAATCCCATTGTTACCCTCCCCAGGAGTGGCCGACCCACAAAGATCACTCCAAGAGCAAGGCCTGTGATCGTCTGCGAGGTAACAAAGGAACCCAGGGTAACTTCTAAGCAATTAAATAGTTTATTCTGATCAGGAGAACACTGAACAACAATGCTGTCCATGGCAAGGCTGCAAGTGGAAAGCCATTGCTTGAACATTGCTGCCTGGCTACAGTTTGCTTAAAGTCACATGAACAAGGCAGAGGACTATTGGAAAAATATGTGGATTGATGAGAAGAGTTATGTTTGAAGAAAAGAAAACATTCATTTCAGCAAAAGAACTTCAGCCCATCTGTGAAACACAGTATCATGACTTGCGGCTTGAATTTTAAAAGGAAATGTCAGGACATCTATCCTTGAACAGAATCTTAAGACAACAACCTTGAGCACCAATCTTCAAGAATTGTTTAAGAATAATAAAGTGAATGTTTTGAAATGGCCAAGTCAAAGTCTTGACCTCAAACCAACAGAGATTTTGTGGAAGGTCTTGAAGCAAGAAGTAGCTTCATTGCTGTATTAGAAGCTCACACCAGATATTGAAAGCAAAGGTTCACATACTTTTGCCTCCCACAGATATGTAATATGGCATCACTTTCCTCAATAAATAACTGTCCAAATCCAATATTTTTGTCCCATTTGTTTAACCTTTAGAATGTGAGCGGCACGGATCCGTATTGGCAGCACAGCAAATGGTAAATTGTTGTCATATGGCAAAACAACTCCTTATATGGAAGTTCCCCTGGTTTGTGTCAGATGTCATGCTGAGCTTTGTTTGGTGTTCTTGTGTCAGGTAGAACCAAAGTTAATGTAATTTAAAAAAAACCATGTAATAATCACAACAACTACTGGGGTTTTAAAAATGGTGGTACCTGCAAATGCTTATAAAGAACAAAAATGCACAAATTTATTTTATTTTAGTTTTTAGAAACAAACGGAAAAAACACCTACAAAGATCTGTGAACCTGGGAGAACTTTCAGAACAGTCTCCGACCACAAAAGAGAGAAAGAGCATGTAGGAGAACAAACACCGGTTTTAGGCTGTTTTACGCTGTTTACTTTTGCTGAAATCAGATTTTACTGATACACTCTGAGTTCTAAGGGTTAACTGGATTGTTGTTATCTACTCTGTCTGATGATGTTAATGCTATTATCATGCAGAAATAGAGAAAATTCTAAAAGGTTCACAAACGTTCAAGAGGCATGAAAATGTGGCATGAAAGCATTGTGGGAGTTTTAGTGGGACACTCACGCTCAGCAACAGGCACTTGTTCTCCTTGATGGCACCCATGCAGCCCAGGAAGCCTGTCACCATGACGATGGAGCCCAGGGTGATGACCAGATTGGCGGCAGAGAGAGAGGGGAAGGAAGGCGAAAAAGTGGCAAAACTGCCCTGAGAGACCGAGAGCCAAATCCCTACACCCAGCAGTCCACATCCCGACAACTGGAGAGAGAGGGAGAGAGAGAGAGAGAGAGAGAGAGAGAGAGAGAGAGCAATAATGACTATATCACCACAATTCTGTTATGTAACAGTTTCATTTTCAAACGCAACAGGTCTGCTCCAATCAGCGGATCAGTGGAGAGTGATTGGGTGCTGGATGGTGTAGGGAAGGTTTTTAGAGCAGAGTAAGTGTGCTGCGCTGAAAAGCTTTTCCGCCTCCCTGCCACACTACTTTTCCGATTTGAGCAGTCTACATGCTGTGCAGTATTGTAACTACTTGAAGGGGGGTGGGCTTCACAGGGCCCACAGGACAGGGGGCCTGTAGCAACCAGGTCCTCATATAAACACTGACACCCAAGACTCTCTGAAAGATCCAGTTCCTCTGATGTCTGTTTATCTCCCTCTTATTCATAATGCAGTTCATCCCTGCTAAATGTTTTCCAGCGGATTCTCAGCATTACAAATGCATCATTTATAACTCTTAAAAGATCAAAGTGATTCCATTCAAGTATTATGTTTTATTAAAATATGTGTATTGAACAGCAAGGGTTCTCTGAAATCTGCTCAATCAGCCAATGGCATCAGACAGTTTAAATGACGCTGGATTGTTCTGTTATAAACAGGTTGCTGGAGACGCAACAACAGTGGGAATCATCTTCTGTTCACGTAAAAGTCATTTTCATTCAGGGGGCTTCAATGATTTACTTTGACAAATATACCTATATTTATATTAGGAGTGTCATGCAATTAAAAATAAATCTAATTACAAGCTCTGTAATTAATTGAAATTCATTGCACACATCTTTGCTGTAAGAGTATATAAAATTGTAAATTAATTTGGGAATATGAGTGAATGAATAATCAACATTACAGACTTTCAGCGTCTCTTTTATTTAATAAGTTATGTTTCTGCACTGTTCATGTGCATGAATGGTCACAGCAATCAAAAATATGACCTAATATGCCAAGGAAAAAATGAAAAATGCTTTAGCAAAAACAACGATAGATGCAGTTTAAGACAATGTACATTCACGCTGGGGTTACAGAAGCATTATAATGTGGGGGGGGCCACTGTTGTTGGGTCTGGAAGGGGGGTGGGGTTGTGGGGGGTAAAAGCTGTAGCGTAATATTTTCTGCATCTTGCATGTTTCACTCACACAAAGCACTGGGTGGATAAATACGTCACCCCCTAATATAATAGACCTAATATAATAGTCCAGCATACAAGGCATCTCGGAATAAACTCGGCAACAGAGACCATTTTGCTGGGTCACAGGTAGACGGGTCAGTTTGGGTCTGAGTGCCTGGTCCAGTGTGGCGGCCGCTGGTGCTAATATCAAGCTGTTCTGGCTCGGACCGCCGGGTTCGCTCCTAAACGCTTTGCGTTGAGGTGATATTTTAGACGTGATGTTCTCCGATGATACAAAAATTTCTTATTGCATGAATTGCAGCGAACGATCCTCCTATCAACCGTTCCATCTGTCTGTTATTAAACTTTCCGCTCACTGGGCCGAGCAGCGCCCTCTCGTCTTCAAAGTCACATTTTTTAACGCGTTACTGTTTCTGTAATTAATTGATCGAAATTAACACGTTAATTTGACACCCCAAATATATATAGTATACATATATATTGTGCAGTAGTAAAATATAATCATATACAAATATGTACATATATTATACAGTTGTACAATCTAGTCAAATACAGTACAAATATAATATACCATACAATGTTTACGTATAGTACAAATGCAGTAAGATGAGTTGAACACATAACAGCACAATATAGTAACTTGTGATAAATAAAATATACAATAGTGATTAAAAGCTAGTTTATATTTTTCTAACAAAGTATTCTGGTACCTTTTAAAGACTTTGTATTGTTTGTTTTTCCTGTCTTTTTTTTTTACTTGACAAAAGATTACTCGATTGCTTCTGTTCGTCCCTGTGAGTAATGAAGACGATCAAACAGAAGAACAAGACCAGATCGGTGGTTATTATGGTCATTATAGGGGTGTGTTTTGAGGGATTGAGGATGCATGAGTGTTTTCTGACTGCATGCTTATTTTACTTATCTCACCAGCCAATCTCCCAATTATATCAAATGGCAGAAGTGTTTGTGCTCACAAACTTTGCGAAGGAAAGTTACTTGGATGACACTTGTGTGGGGCCTCCCTGCTGCGAAGTTATATAAATGCTAATGACAAAGTTTGTGCGGTGTGTGTGAGAGTGTCTGAGGTCGTGTGTGTTGGAATAGAGTGTATGCATTTTGCAAAAATCCATGTCTGCTGGTCATATGAGTAATTTCACGCTAATCTAATGTAGATACTCAAACACACACGGGCCCGGATTTCAAACCTGGTTGTGCAGAAGCGTTTCGACAGGATGAGTCATGAGCACATCACAGATAATCAGACAGAACTCACACTCTGTATTAATGCAGTGAAATCTCTATGCAGTCAGTATTAGTACATAAAACAATATAATAAAAATATGTGGGGCAAACCTCACAGGAGGGTGTCAGAGTGTGTGTGTGTGTGTTTGTGTGTGACTGTTGCACTGCAGACTCTGAGGGCAAAACGCAGAGTCCCGCTACCCTTGTTAAAATACCCAGCATGCACTCTGATCCCTGTGAAGAATTGAGATGAGACTGCAATCGCATGCAGGCGAAGTGAGAGAGAGAGAGGGAGAGAGAGAGAGAGAGAGAGAGAGAGAGAGAAAGAGAGAGAGAGAGAGAGAGGGAGAGAGAGAGAGAGAGAGAGAGAGAGAGAG
>JBBJLS010070184.1:0-12180 GCA_037577275.1 Bryconaethiops microstoma
GGAGGATGTTGAGGAGAGACTGAGTGTGTTGGGAGAAGGATGCTGAGGAGAGACTGAGTGTGTTGGGAGAAGGAGGCTGAGGATGGAGCTGCAGGGAGGAGGAGAAGATGAAGGTGTAGTCGGAGGTTTATGGATGTGGTGAGAGAGGACATGCAGGCAGTTGGTGTGAGAGAGGAAAATGCAGAGGACAGGAAATGGAGACAGATGATCCACAGTGGCAACCCCTAATTGGGAGCAGCTGAAAGTAAAAAAAAGCATAAATGTACCACAGTATCTGTTACTGATGAACTGTTTAAACAATTAATAGTTGCCAGTAATAGGGTGGACATTTTCCAACATTTTGCACCTTAATTCTATTATTTGGCAAAAAAAATTATCTACTTTATCCTCAACGTTTTGTACAAAATAACACGAGAAGAAGCCTGACGCACCTCACTACATTCCAGATGAAGTGACATGACTGGGTACGGGTCACATGCCAGTGTTAGAACTCTTTGCCGATTTTTATGCTGTTTAACAATGGAGGTAACAGAGTTGACCAGAACATTGTGACAGACACAATATATATTTGTCAGGACTGGAATTAATGACAGTGGGTGGCCACTAGAGGCCACTCTCCTTGAGTTATGTTTATTAGCTTCACCTGGGTGCTGTTAGGGGTTAACTGTTGGGCTTTGGTCATTGGTGCTTTTTCGTTTTGTCTGTGTATTTTAGGGCTTTGTGTGTCAGTTTTCCTTTGTCGGTCAACCCGGTCTCTAATGTTTTTGTTTCCCCGGTCTTTCATCTTGTGTTCCTGTGTTCTGGTTGTTTCGCTCGTGTTTCCTTTAGTTTGTACCTCCAGTAATAGAGTTGGGCTCTCATGCCTGTTTTTGGTTTTGTGCGTTCCTGTTTAAAATAAAAGGAAATGTTAAAATACACGTCGACTACCTGTGGTGTGTGTGTGCATGCCCCGCATGCGAGGAGAAGGGGTTACCACAGAGTGACAATATTCTTTCAATACTGAAATTATATACTACATAGAAAACAGAACTGATTTTATAGATGTTAATAGCCTAAGGACAAAAATATAAAAATTAGACTTATGTATTTCAGGTTAATGAAACAGGAGCCAGGCAGTCAATAATGTGTGGGAGTCATTTAGTTCATATTTAATGAATACATTGTGCATAAAATATACATCAAGAAATATTATTAGTGAAATTTTAATATTATTAGTACTATTTTTTGGGGGGGGAAATTATGAAACGGTCAATATGGGAGCCGCAAAATGTGTTCCTGATTCTAGAATGACCCATACATTACTGTTGAGGGTGACACTAGTATAGTGAACTTCGTCTACATTTATGGCCCTATGGAGGATTACCCAACGTTTTTGTTGAGAAGCTTCTGTCCACCTTGGGGGGTCATTATATTTTGTCAACTGCACCTTACATGCACTGATGGATTGTTGAAAACAGTGGATAATTCCCATGTTAAAACTCCAAAAAACACTAATGGAGTACATGAAAGATTGAACACATATTGATGTATATAGAGAGCATGAAACCCTAATATAAGACAATGTCCTTGCCATTCTATCACATGCATGTTTTCATATCTTTCGAATCACTACTGGTCCATATAAGGGGGATGTTTTTGAAACAGTTTTATTTATGAAAATTCCTGATAAAGTTGTTATTTAATATTTTATAATCATTTTTATTTGTATAATGTTGCTTTATGCTAATGTTTCAACCATTAATGATTACAGATTCGATATAGAGTCTCTTTTGGGTACATGGACTTAATCTCCCATGTTAGAGCATGCTGTACACTGAACTGATCCATCTTGGCCTTCTGTCTATTTAGCAAAGCGTCCTGACTCAGTGCAGTCCTCCAAATGTAGCCCCAGAAGATGAGCTGTTAGCTTGTAAGCCATTGTTTTGTTTTGATGCTGCAATAGACTATTTATGCTTGGTTAGGAGCCATGCATGGATCAAGGCCAGTGGAACCATGGTTTGTTACACAGCAGCAGTATCATGTCCTGGCTCACGAGCACTGACTGTGATATTCTGATTTCGATTCCATTGCTCATTGCATTATAAATGGCTCTCACTTTGCATACATATATTGGTACGACTTAGAAAGTTTTATACCTTCTTTTTATTCAGGTTGTTAATTAGGTTGCAGACAGTTTATAAATCATTAATAAGCATTTATAAATAAGTTATAACAGTTGTCATACATTGATGCAGGCTCACTATTTGAGGCAAGATTTGGTGTTTTAATGGTAGTAGCATGTTAACAAAGGCCTGATGAAGCTGACAGTGTAACATTCTACATGAGAAAGAGACAAGATAAGCTTAGCAATTAGCAAAATCTGAAATCTTGCCAAATAGTGAGCCAGCATCAACATCTGTACAGAGAATGCTAATAGGCTAAACTTGAAAGTGTTGTTTTACCTTGTTTACATCCTTAAAAAATACTATAATACCGTACATCATACTGTAATACTGTACAGCACTCTATAATTCTGTGGACCATGCTGTACTTTCCAGTATACAATAATACTGTCCACCTTACTGTAACACTGTCAACCTTACTGTAACATTTTACACCATACTCTAATACTGCACGCCACACTATAACACTGTACACCACACTATAACATTGTACAACACACTAAAATACTGTACACCACACTATAACACTGTACACCATAATATAATACTGTACACCATCCTCTAATACTGTGCACCACACTCTAATACGCCATACTATAATACTATCCACCATAATATAATACTGCTCACCACTCTATAATACTGTACACAACACTCTTATACATCATACTATAATACTGTTCCCCGTACTATACTACTGCTCACCACTCTATAATACTATTATTATAGTGTACTATAATACACTATAATTTCTCGGCAGACACTGTGAAGGCCAGATGCTCTAAAATAACATATAATTAATACTGTATCTTAAGTACTACATTATTATTTGATATATTAATTTTCCTTCCAAATTTCTATTATTTTTTAGCCTTTGTCAATGTTAGTCCACTGTCCTCAGAGAAGATAAACAACTATTCGTGCCGAAGCATCCGTTTCGGCTTCCTTATATACACACACATATCAGTCTTAACTTATATACACACATACAGTATCATTCTTAAGGATTCATTTGATTTTCATTTGATTTAGAAAAAAATAAATGTAGGATCATACTTTTCCCTCCTCACTTGGCTATTCCTGATTCAGTAATATCAGAGAAATTTTAATATAAGGAGAACTCCCACTCTCAGAACACTTCTGCGGGTGAGTGCAGAATTTAGCCATCTAGCTCCATAGACATCCATTCATTTTTCATCAGGGGGCCGGACGGAAAACTCTGGCAGGCCGGATTTACACCGTATTCTAATACTCTACACCATACTATAACACTGTTCACTACACTATAAGACTGTATCTCGCAAAGATAAAGCCAAGACTTAGAGAGTTGCACCACTTGGGAACCCCAGTCCATTTAAATCGACTTCATACCATGCATTGTAGAATGCCCCACAAAGGCTGAAGTGATGTTTAAATCTGTGGCTCTGGGGGCCAGGGAAGAATTTACCTTCATCCTGGTGAACATGAAGCCACTACTGAATTGGTTTAGATGTCTGTATTGAAGTATTATCATCGTGGACTATGAGGGTGTTTTGATAGAACAGTGTTTGCACCATAGAGCACCTACTCCTGCAAAATGGCCTCATATTCCTTGCCCGTTATACAACCATGCAGAGCAATGACTCCCAGGAGATGACTGCCTGTACTGTAAATACACTTTTTAAAAGGAAAATGCCAGAGGGGAGCCCTCGGAGTCTTTTAGGCCCTCATGGAAGGTCTAATGATTTCTGGGAACAACAAAAAAAAAACTGTATTTTTTTTGTACATTTTTACTCCATTAGATTTAATTTTGACTATTGTTTTCATTAAGTTTTGGTGAACAACAAAAACAGAAAATTATCAGGAAATTATCCTATGAAATTTTTCCTTGGCTCTACCACTGCCTGGACCTTCAGGAATTAAAGAGAAGGCGAGTAAGTGGAATCAACAAACATGTTTAGATTTTCAATAGGTGGGACCGAATCCATGGAGGAAAACATCACTCGAGGTCTTCTGGAGGCTCTAGATACATCACTGACTGTGAAAATGATCAGCAGTCTAACTTGTAGGTAAACAGCAGCTCTCTGCCAGGACACTTTATTGAAGGAATGTTACATGTAGTATTAGATCAAATATATGTTAATTTACAAGCTTCAGTCTGTTACAAGCTTCAGGTAAAATGTCTTTTCAGGCTTCAGATGTCAATCTTTCATTTGAAACAGCCAACAATGCTCATGACGTTTTCTTGTATATTTCCCCAGATATTCATTCATCTGCTTTTGTGAATCAAAAACTGGCATCATTCATTTTTCGTGGCAATTTGCAACCTCTCTTTTTCTCTTAGAATAAAACAGGCTGTTTTTATTACTGTACTTTTAAGATTGATATATGTAAATGACTACATTTCTGTTCTGTATTGAGCCTTGTTCCAAACACAGGCTCTCCTTTTTTGACTCCATTCTAACTGGGCAGGGTAAACTGCTATAGGCTGAATACACAGATTTATATGTTGATTGTTGTTACATCATAAAACAGCTCATTTCAAACAGGCTTAACTTCCACATATGGCCTGGATGGAGGGGAATCTTCATTAATATATTTTATTTAAAAATTCCTTTTATTAAAAAATTTCACAACATTGGCCCTTTAAAACATTTGCATAAAACTGTAATATGTCACTTATCTTTGGTCACTGAGATGAAAAATACCGCTGGACATTACAGTACTTGTACATTGTACACTGACACACGTGAGCCAAATTGGAACCTGTAATCATGTTCTATAGTTTGATCCTCTAAAGGCAAGAGGATTCATGATCCAGTAGCTCAGACCCACCGAGTCTCATTTGTACAGTCTGATATTTCCAGTGCAGAGTTTTTCCGTTTTGTTTTTGGAGCGCTGCGAAACGAGGGCACTTAGGAACCGCCTCGCTGCCATCTGAGATACAAATTATTGAGGAACTAACACATATAATCCCAGTAGATATGCAAACCAGATCAAAAACCTCATCCATGAAGTGTGTTAATGTCATGAGGAGGAAGTGTCTTCCTTTTCTTCCTCATTAAAGGAAAACTCCAGCGTGTCTTGACCTGATCTTGCTCTGAGTATGCGCTTTCCAGCCAAAAACAATCATCTCCCTCTACTCAAGACTCAACATATAATACAAGCTAATGGGGAGTAAATTATTCTGTAAATCTGTGTAATTTGTTCTTTCTGCCCAGTTCTTGTCCAATTCCACCCCCATCACATGATACTTCCTCAGAGTCATATGAAGCACCACCACATTTTTCTAACTACCTCCAACACAAGATCACTGGAATGTTCAACACACCTGGAGGAGAACTCTAGCTGTTAGTTCTGTCAGCTAACGTTGGCCATATTACCAGCCCATCCTCATCAGCACTGCCGTGTGGGCGGAGTTTTCAAAGGCTCCGCCTCCTCTCCATTAGGTAAAGTGAAAGTAATCAGTGCTGCAGGCCTGGCCTAAGAGGTTAATTAGCCTGACCAGTTAATACCGGACCAATAAATCATCATTAATCACTAAGCTACCTCATTTTTAACACCCTTCTGTAGTGGCAAATAAAAGTGAAAAGTCCACGTGAAAATTCTGTCATATATGACCACATTACAGCTCAGTGTGAACAGCACAAAATTATTTCTCTTTATTTAACCCATTCACCAAGTGAAACAGCGGACAGCTGGGAAACTGAACTGTACCTTTCAAGTACAAACACTGTCCAGGGGTTGGTACCTTTGAGGGCATACATTAAATTCCTGTAATTTTACCATAATCCATTGCATTCTATTTTCTTTTGCTGTTATTTCTGCTTTAGGACTTGTTCTACACTCCTATATATTTGCTGGATGCATCAGGCCTGTGCTGTCGAACACTTGTAGCCATATATATGCATTATGCATTTACATTTATTTTGTCAGGCACCATGTAGTCAAAATGATCATCAGGTAAACATTTGATTAAAAAAATTGTTTGTTGAATTCACAATAATTCAACAACAAAACAAAAATAAAAGATAACAGTGGTATTTTGGAATTTGTGTTATATAGTTATATACTTTCCTTTATTCATGTAAATCCTTCATATCATAAGTGAGCTGTGTATACAGTATTTGTACAGTAAGATATTTAAATCTTAATTCATGAAATTCAACAACTCTGCTAAATACAGTAAATTCTCGCTTGTACGTGGTTCAGGCAGTTGTGACTTCATTCTCTCGTGGATTTTCTCTGAGGACCGAATTAATAATTGTTCACTGAAACCCTGCACATGCGCAGAATTTATGATTGTTTATGTTTAGGCACGGCGGTTACCAAGGCAATCAGACACCTGAACGGAATGAACCTCCTCCGCCCCAAACATAAACAACCAGCACGAGGATGAGGGGGCGTGGCGGACTAGACTCATATGTCACAGACAGCTGTACTTGGAGACGAGAGGTTTGAAAGTAGCCAATCCAAGAACGTAATTTATTTCTCCTTGCTGCTGATTGGCTGCTGCCCTGTGACGCTGCAGTCCAGAATTTCCCCAGTGGAGCGTCTCGAGTGTTCTCGTGTTTTTTATTTTATTCTTCTTAAAGTCCTGTATTTTTATTACAGTAAATTAAATGAATTTATTACTGTATTTACCTGCTTATACCAAAGAAAATGCCCATGCATGAATTACAGTACAGTCCATACGAGTAATATCAGTATTTACATTCTAGCACTGCAGGAGTTCAGTGTAAATTGTACAGTAAGGATATGGGTTTACCTTCACATTTTCTTTAAGGCTAATGAGTTTTAAATTAAATTAAAGTGTTTTGGGAGCATATTTGGGGGCATATTTAGGGTTTTCACTATAGAAAATAGGCATTTTTGCTAATTTTATTTTACCATATGACAACATTGCGCTTATTCACTATACGCAATGCTCTTGGAATGTAACCCTGTCATAAGCGATAAGGTTTACTGAACTCTCATATTTTAAACATTTACTCATGGAACTCTGCAACTGTACATTGGCTTCTGAGGCAACGTGTTAACTGATGTGAAACCACTGCTCATGGAAACTGACCATGTGATATGGACACAGCCAAAAAAGATCAGGTTGAAAAATTCTGGAGTGTTCCCTTATTGATGGGTCGGAAAGCTGAAAACTCTTCCAACGTCCAGTAAGACCTTGGTGGTTTTTTCTCGGGTCATTGGCTTGTCTCTAATTTCTGATTCTGATTGCAGGTATGCTCACCATTTTTTCAATTAATCAGTGCTGTGTGTGTGTGTATGTGTGTGTGTGTGTGTGTGTGTGTGTTGTCCCTGGTGGCCGGCAGTAGCTATGTTCCTCTCTTTCAACCTTCACGCTTCCTTTGTTCTTGCATTCTGATTTCCTCACGCGACAGGAGTGTGAGCTCCAGAAGAAAGACGACGATTCCCAGCAGGAGAGTGTCCGCTGGTTTTTGTCAGGGAGAATTGAGGGATGTTATCCTTTCTGAGCTCTCTCTCTCTCGCTCACTCACTCTCTCTCTCCCTCTCTCCAGAGGCATTTCCTCAAGTAATGAAATGCAGGAGAGTCATGCTCAGCCATTAGAGTAACAGGCAGGTTCCCAGGTAACAGATGTCAGTGGAAAAGCGCAGCAGCTCTGAGCTCTGGGTTATTAGTTGTTTCTGCCAAGCCCGAGGGAAAAAGACTTCGATTTTGGGGGGAATGAACATGAAGAGGCTGGTAGCGAGATCAGAGATATAAAGTGGAGACAGAAAGTGGAGAGTTCTCTGTGGTTTGGGTTTATTGCAGTTATGGAACGAATGTTGGGGCCATACTTATATAAACTTTTACCTCGTTGGAATTAGTATTAAGTGGAATTAGTGAAAAGTGGAGGATAGTGAGGGTTGAGCCAAGGATCAAGTGGTGGAGGTTGAAGAAGGGGGACTGTAAGGTGGCAGGGAAGAGTTACTAGATAGCTGAGCAGCTTCTGCAGAAGTAGTAAGGAAGGCAGCTAGAAAGGTGCTAGGGTGACATCTGGACAGAGGAAAGAGGACAAACCTGGAAACCTGGAGGTGGAGTGAGAAGTACAGGACAGTTTCCAGAGGAAGAGGTAAAGTGGCATTTGGCAGACACCCTTATCCAGAGTGACTTACAATCATTAGTTACAGTGACAGTCCCCCTGGAGACACTGAGGGTTAAGTGTCTTGCTCAAGGACACAATGGTAGAAAGTGGGGTTTGAACCTGCAACCTTGGGGTCATCGGGTTTATATTTTACCCACTGGGTTGCTACCAACCTAAAGATTGACAAAGAAGAAGTAGGACACTCAGAAAGATTAGGAAAGTAGACAGGAGTATAAGGAAATGAACCATAAGGTAAAAAGAGAAGTGGCAAAGCTAAGGTGTATAGTTATATGAGAGGCTAGACACAAAGGAGTGAGAAAACGAGCTGTATCAAATGGCTAGGCAGAGGGACTGAGCTGGGAAAAATGTGCATTAGGTTAGGGTGGTTTTGTGCAGATGGAAGGAGTACTAATGAATGAGGAGATTGAAAGAGAGAAAGAAGACTAGAAGATGGGGAGATAGTGAATCAGGAAGTGCAGAGGATGTTTTGGAGGTGTTTATGAGAGATGACAGAGGAGTTTTTCACCAGATTGTTTAATGGATGCTTGAGGAGTGTAGAAGACATGTACTGGTACCAATTTTCAAGAATAAGGGTGATATGCAGCACTGTAGTAATCACAGAGGGATAGAGTTCATCAGCCACAGCATGAAGTTACAGGAAAGAGTGGTAAAAGTTACAATGTTTGCTCTGAAGGTGCTGATGAAGAAGTAGAGAGAAGGTCAGAAGGAGTTGCACTGTGTCTTTGTGGACTTGGAGAAAACATATGGCAGGGTGTCTAGGGAGGAGTTGTATTGTATGAGGAAGTCAGGAGAGGCAAAGAAGTATGTGAAAGGGCTACAGGATCTGTACGACGGCAGTGTAATAGTTGAAAGGTCTGTGATAGGGGTGACTGATGCATTCAATATGAAGGTGGGTGTACAGCATAGATCAACTCTGGGCCCTTTCTTGTTTGCTATGGAGATGGACACATTGACAGAGTGGACAGGAGTCCCCACAACTATGATGTTTGCAGATGACATTGTGATCTGTAGTGAGAGTAGAAAGCAGGTTGAGGAGACACCGGAGAGATGGTGATATGCTCTGGAAGGGAGAAGAATGAAGCTCAGTAGAACTAAGACAGAATACCTGTACGTGAAAGAGAGCAAGGACAGTGGAATGGTGATGATACAGGGAGAAGAGCTGGTGAAGGTGGAGGAGTTCAAATACTTGGGGTCAACAATCCAAAGTAACGGTATGTGTGAAAGAGAGGTGAAGAAAAGAATGCAGCCAGGGTGGAATAGGTGGAGAAGCGTAGCTGCTAAAGGGACAGCTAGAGTTGGAACTTTCGGAGAAAAAGTCAGAGAGGTGAGATTGCATTGGTTTGGACATGTGCTGAAGAGGAACTTTGAGTATATTGGGAGAAGGATACTGAGGATGAAGCTGCAGAGAAGAGGAGGAGAGGAAGGCCTAATAAGAGGTTTATGGATGGAGAAAATTGATCCACTGTGGCAACCCCTAATCAGGAGCAGATGAAGAACACATTTCATTTAGGATCAGTTGGTTATGTATAACGTTTTCCTTCTATAAGTGAAATTATTAAACTGCCAAAGTCTCTTCACTATGACAATCCAGACAAAGACTGCTGGTTTGCATGGGGTTTTTTGGATGAGGTTGCCCATTCTGTAATGTGCTGTAGAGTTGGTTAACATTCGTATTTTGACCACTTAATGACCTAATAATTCAGAAAAAAATGACCTAATAATTCATCCATTTTCCAAAGTGAAAACCAGAAATGATAGAATTACAGAATTACAGAATGACCAGACCTGAAATGTCTATGGGTGCATAAATTGCTGCTAAGAATAGGCTTTGGCTGATTACATATAGAGCCCTGATCTACCCCCTAGTTACAATGCAGATGTGTTATTTTCCTATTCCCACTTTTTTAGACCTCGATTACCTGAGATCTCACAAGTGCTGGAAGAAAAAAAGGCAGAGTGGCAGGGGCTGAATACCTTTGTGCTGAGGGTGTCACAGCTAGACAAGATGCATGAAAAAAAAAAAAAAACTTGGGATTTGTTGCCTAGGATGCAGTGACAACTCCGTAGACACGTTTTCTCTCTGTCTCCCTCTATCTCTTTCTCTCTCTCTGTCTCCCTCTATCTCTCTCCCTCTCTCTCTCTCTCCCTCTCTCTCTCTCTCTGTCTCCCTCTATCTCTTTCTCTCTCTCTCTGTCTCCCTCTATCTCTCTCCCTCTCTCTCGGTCTCCCTCTATCTCTCTCTCTCTCCCTCTATCTCTCTCTCTCTTCCTCTCTCTCTCTCTCAAACACACACACACACACACACGCACATTACAGCATCACTTCTATTTAGGCATAACGCCCTTTATTGCGTCCGACTGAGTGTCTAACGCCGCGTGACCGATTCTCTGAATTACTGGATCTGGGTCGCCAAGGAACGTCAGACCTTTATTCCACTTCTCTGTCTTTCATTCCCTCTTTCTTTCCAGAATGTCTGTCCAGAAATGTATACACCTGTGGCAATGGGTATGATCAAAACACCTGAATTCAATAATTAAGGTGCGTCTCAATACTTTTGGCTGCAATACCCAGATCAAGTGCAAAAATTTTTTCTTACTGCCACCACCTTCTAAAGGCTACATTTTCAGCGTCAAACACCTTTTCTGCTGTTTAATTTACTCCGAATTCAAACCTGGTATTGCACTGATATAATATGTGAATAATGTACAATGTTGTGCGAGACCCAAGCAACCTGGGTGAGAAAACACCCAAGTAGAACATCGCAGATGAGATGTTACTGTAACAAAACAGATCAGTCAACAGCAACAGTGTTTCTGTTCTGGATGAGTGTGTGTGTGTGTGTGTGTGTGTGTTTGTCTCAGAACCTTACAGTACATCTAACCATAAAGGCAGTTTCTGTTCTACAGTGATAGAAAACTCACCAAATGTTAATATGGGCAGATTTTAATCAAAAATTATGAGAAATCAGACTTTAAATCCACCTGCAGCAACATTAATATGAAATATACTGTTACGGCATTACACGGACTGCCAAAAAACAATGATTTGTGTGTGTTTTCCAGCAGCATTTCGCGAGCCCGCTGGTGTACAACCCTTCCTGAAACAATAACAAATAAATAAAATTAATTATTTTTCATTCCCATACACCCAAACAGCGGCAGGGATGCAAAAAAGGAACCCGGCAGCATCCTGGCTAACTCACAGACCAGACAAACGAGATGTACAGGGTGCATTTTTCCCTCCCTCTTCTGATCACTAATGGAAAGAATTAACAGTAGTTTGTTTTCTGATTAAATTCTCATTACGCAAAAGCAACGAGGCAACATAATGAAACAAATTGAGCAAATCTTTATTTGGTTTCTACCCCCCGTCCCTTCCGTGGAGGTAAACCCTGTCCTCTAATGCCCCCCGACTGGTTCTCCACCGTCAGCCTGAACCACTGACCTGCAAACACGTTCAACTGAAGGTTATTTAACTCAACTAGGACTAATTATCGAAGCAATCAAAGACTCGAATTAAGAGGGCTCGAGTGTCCAGACAGAAAGTACAAGAATTAATATGATTGGACAAACGGGTCGCCCCATCAGCATAACCAAGAAGGGTGAAGGAAAAAGAGGGAACTTGTGGGACATGAGCCGAGACGAGGACACAAAACGAAAAGAGGTGGCAAGGACAGAGTGGGAAAAAAAGACAAAACATGTAATACTATATTTTGGAGACAAGACTCGCAATAATAAATCTTCATCTTCCACTTTTGGCTGCTCCCAAATAGGGCTCTCCACACCCGATCCACCGTCTCCATTTCTTTCTGTCCTCTGTATCTTCACATCAACTGCCGGCATTACAACATGGCGCCCCCCGAGGCAGACGTGTTTGCTCGCTCCGCTCTCAAATGCCGGCTTTCTTTTGTTTTTTATGTG
>JBBJLS010070185.1:0-32069 GCA_037577275.1 Bryconaethiops microstoma
CACACACACACACACACACACACACACACACACACACACACATATATATATATATATATATATATATACACATACATGTATGTATGTATATTCTTATCAGTTTCTCCTTTTACCCCTTTCATTAATGATCAGGAACCCCCGCCAGACCACCACTGAGCAGCTATTCCTCTCTCTCCCCAGTCCTTACACTAACATGGTGGTGGCATGTTAACACTGCTCTTGTGTTCAGGAATAGCACACACATGTTACTGTGGTGTCCATGTACGTACTGCATACCAGGGTCCAGGGTATATATAGGGACAAAAATATTGGGACACACCTTTTCTATTCCATCACGACTGCGCACCAGTGCACAGAGACGTCCATAAACACATGATTGGATGAGTTCGGTGTAAAAGAACTTGACTGGCCTGCACAGAGCCCTGACCTCAACCCCATCCAACACCTCTGGGATGACCTGGAATTTGTGAACTGACCTTCTCGTCCAACATCAGTGCCTGACCTCATAAATGCTCTACAGAATGAATGGGCACAAATTCCCACAGCAACACTCCAAAATCTTGTGGAAAGCCTCCCTAGAAGAGTGGAAGCTGTTATAGCTGCAAAGGGAAGACCAAATCCATATTAAAGTCCCTGGTGGTGTAATGGTCTGGCGTCCCAAAACTTTTGTCCATGTAGTATTTTTGTGCCATTAACAATCCAACCTATGGTGGACCAGGAACGAGAATCAATTGGTTGAATCGATTTATGTCATTAGTTTGAATCTTTGAAAGGAAAGGTTAAAAGGAGTCGGTTGGAGAAACTGAATCGAACCTCCCATTAGTGTTGTGGTTTGGAACTCAGGTCGGGCAGGAGGGTCTGTGTCCCATGGACATAGTGGCATACATTAACCCACTTCGCTATTACACATAAGTTTACCCTCCTCAACAAGACGCCGTGTTTACACCTGATTCTCGGTGTTAAAAGTCGATAGGAGTGTGAGTGAACTTCGTTCTGGGTGTCTGATGTAAGAGTGAGGCTGTGGGAGGTGCTTAGGTTGAGTTTGAGTACACAGTGTGAAATAATTTCTCCGCGTTTAACCCACCCAACAAACGAAGCAGCGGGCAGCCAGGAACAGAGTGCCAGGGGAGCAAACTGTGGAGACGGTACTTTGCTCAAGAGTACCTCAGTGGTGCCATCGGCAGTCCTTGGATTCAAACCCACAACCTTCTGATCACAGGGGCAACTCCCTCACAACTAGGCCAACTGCCACCCCAGAGGGAAGGAAAACGACTCATGTTTACATTTCCCTCTTAATTACACAGGTAGTTTTGCCTTAATCCAGGGAATCACAATGCCAGCTATTTTTGTTACCATTAATAATTGTTACCACTGTAGTCACTAATAATTGGTGTAGCTGGTGGCCTAGTGGTTAGGTCATGGGTTTGAATTCCAGGACTGCCAGTGGCACCACTGAGGTACCCTTGAGCAAGGTACCATTCTCACACTCTGCTCCCCAGGTGCTGCGTCATTGCTCACTGCTTCACTTGGTGAATGGGTTAAATGCAAAGAAAGAATTTCACATTTTTCACACTGTGCTGTGCTTTACTAATTTATTATTTCTTCAGCTGTATAGATTATGGTCTCAGATTCATTTTAAATGTTTAAAAGTCTTCTTTCCAAGTAAACAAAAATAATCTGGAAACAGTCAGTAGATCTAAAAATCCCAGGATTCTCTGGTAAATAGTAAATCGAGTGGCTTTGACTGCAAGAGTAATTCCTGGTAGTCAGAAGACTTTGTGACTTAATCTGCATCTGGATCAAATTTAGTATTCTAACAACCATAAAACGATACAAAACTGTCACCATGGTACCACTGACAACCGAAACGATGTTACACTGCAATTATATTACTACAGTTTTCTTTACTATTATAAACAAATAGCTTTGCAGGCTGCACCTATAATCTAACAACATGCTGTATTGCCATGAAAAAGGTGGTGGAATGGTGAAACTTGTAATAGTTTATTTGTTGTTTTTTGTGGTCAGCAAACAAGCATCCTAATAAGACACTGGTACAGTAAAAACCTGTTTATTGAATTTGTTCTGATGCACCCAAATTAAATCCTTCATGACATACTTATGGTTCATTCAACCCACAAGGCCTGGCTTTTTGCCATTTCTGTTCAATATCAGAAGAGTTAAACAATATCAAATTAAAAAAGCCAAATAATACTTTACAAACATTTCCCACACTTTGTCTTTTATCTACAACCCAACTGTTATTTACAAAGTATACAAAAGAGCTTTCAAAGTCCAAGGAACAACAGCAGTCTTGTCAAAGTCTCTGAAATCTGCCGAATCCAGACTGAGACGGAAAAAGTCCATTCAGACAGGTGTCGTGTGGCACCCCCTACTGTACTCTATACTTATAGAACCAGCAAAGGCCTCTGGTGAAGTTCCAGCCCAAGGTGATGGAGAGGATATAGAGCAGCCCAAGCAGAGCGAAAGGGTAGAGGAGAATGACTGTGTTCTTTAGGAAGGGCAGGGCTAGAAAAATAAAAATGGAGGGAGTTTGGATTAGTACACTTTTTTAAAAAATAAAAAGTGGTTTAATCATCTCTGGATATGCAATTAAGTAAATTCAGAATACTGTTTCTTCAAAATGCATGCAATGTTGAATAATTTCCATCATGTTTTTCAGTATTTTCATGTTATTGTTAAAACATGAACACTGAAATCATGTGTTCTTTTTATTGAATCTCTCTGTATTTCTTTAAAACACAAGACACTAATACTGTTATAAATATTACATTACAGTGCTACTACTGTTTACGGTTCAGATCACTGAACTGTAAAAAAGATGCTACTTCTATGTGGTTATTTCACTTACTCAAATTTGAGACAAAATGAACAGCAAAGACAAGAAGAATAATAATATTAAATTAATAATAATAATAATAAAACAGAGAATT
Source organism: Bryconaethiops microstoma (assembly GCA_037577275.1). Classification (NCBI taxonomy): domain Eukaryota; kingdom Metazoa; phylum Chordata; class Actinopteri; order Characiformes; family Alestidae; genus Bryconaethiops; species Bryconaethiops microstoma. The sequence goes on from JBBJLS010070185.1 coordinate 2,955, forward strand.
GCAGTTGGGAAAAGCATTAAAATAAATACAATAAAAGAATAGTAACACAAACTTACCACTATAGCCAAGGAATGTGATGTATATGTAATAGCCGATGGCAATAAGCCACAGTGTATTGCCCACAAAATATCCCAGGAACCATTCGGAGTTTATGACCACAATGTCTGTTAAACAAATATGATCAGTCAGTCACATACACCACTGAACAGAATTACCGTGTGTGTATTCAGATTATGAAAGGGCTACTCACGATTGATGAAAAATAGCTGTAGAAAATGTAGGATGACCAACAGAGGGTAGAAAGCATTCAAATGTACATCAAAAGCATAGCCCCACTCCACATCATAATCTTTACTGCGATGCTTCATGAGGTATTTATTAGTGATGATCCTAGAAAACACACATACACACACACCAAAATAGATACAATGAAGCATGAAAAATAAAGTCATTATGCCTTGTTATATTTCAAGAAGATATCTGAGGTGTTATGCTTTTGGCCTCACCACATGAGAGTGGAAATGAGCAGCCCCACTCCGATGCAGTCGATGAACACCACCCACAGTAACAGCTTCAGCGTTTCTACAAAGCCCATATCCAGAACCAGGCCAAAGCCCACTGTGGACACTGCAGAGAAAAACAAAACAACACATTCACTCTCATTCACTCGAAACAAAAGCATGGCAATGTGCTGCATGTTGCCTGTTGTCCTAGTTCACCTGTGTTTTCACAGCTCATAGGGATTTCATTTTATTCAGGTTTGTTAGGAACTAGGGATGGACATTCTGCTGCTTGAATGTCCATATAATTCAACGAAAACATTCCAGTATTCCGATAAGATAATATTTTATATTGTTACCATTAAGAACATTGAAGGTTGACTATTTGTTTATTTTACAGCTTGCATGACGGGTGATTCGTATCTGATCAACGCTTTAATGATTTAGTGGTATAACTTTGTCTTGAACGTGCATTATTTAGCACACTACCAGCTCACCTACAGCTGCATTAGACACCCTGCATGTACCCCTCTACCATGATTGGTTTAAAAAAAATACATCTCAGGCCAAAACCATATCAAACCAATTACAGTACAATAATGTCTCGGACATCATGCTGTAAATAATGTGAGTCATTAAACATTTTGGATCACCACTGCTGTGGACACTGACTCTGCAGTGCAACACTATAAATCAAATCATCCTGAATGACTTTATTTAGATATAAATAATTTACATTTACTGAAATTCAGAAAAATAAACCATTTCTTTCTTTTTTGTTCAGGTAGAATTTTTAAAACAACAAACCAAATAAAACAAATACTAAGAAGATTTGTAGATCTGTATATTTAAATAACCACGCTCATCCTTATTAGATACATTCCCTGAGTTCCCACACTGTACTGACCACAGAGCCAGATGCTGAGCAGTACTAGAAAAGCAGGGTCGTCTCGGGCCCACTGGTCTTTGGTCTGTTTCCGGTAGTGGAAGTTGCGGTAAACCCTCTGCGGCGACGTGAACAGGTAAAGCATCTGCCACATGGCAAACTCAAAGTCCATCTGTTTGAAGTGCAGGAGTCTACGTAGGTATTTGTAGCGTTTTGCGCCAGCTGTGTGCCGGGCCGCATCCCGCGAGTTCAGGCTGCCATTGCCCTCTCTCTGCGGGGAGAACGTGGTGGTGGGCAACATACTGCTGCAGAACAAAGAGAAAGTGGGTTAATCCAACAAGCTAAAGAAATATAACAATTTATATGAACATGCACCACTCATCCACTGTACAGGTCCACTGTATGTGTGCATTTATAGAATGTAGCCCATCTGTTTTAGCACAAATATCAGCCCCTCATTCATGACTAGTAAGTCGGAGCACACTTCATTAGCCCACAGGGAGAAACACACAGCTAACAACATGACACAGTGTGAGTGTGTGGTATTCTCAGCTAGTTTTTACAGGACATGATCGGCTTCATTCATTCTTTCCCCCTTTCTTCTCCTGACTGACCCCGTTTTATGGACTCATGTTGTCCTGAAACTTGATTCCTCAAATTGTGAGTCGCTTTGGATAAGTGTCTGCCACATTCATTTAATGTAATGTAATTCAAGTGTGCAGTACTGGAGACAAGACAAGAGAGTACAAGAAAAACACAAGAGCGACAAGACAACATTTAGTACAATCAACAATACCTACAGTACTAGTCTAATTGAATACAGTATTATGACAGGTGTTAAGGTTGTGTTAAGGAAGTGTGTGCCATGTGACCAGTCACTTGATGAGTCAGACAAGGATCATACCATCAGTTTCAAAACAGGGCTAATTTATTTCTTTTTTAAAATTTATTTTTATTTGTTACTTATGTTATTTGACTGTTATGAACTGATCAGAAACAAAAAACACAGTTTCCACCTAACTTCTACTGTGATCTCTTTATGCAGTTTATTTTGGTTTTATTTGTTGATTTTAAGACATCTGTACTTGCTACTTCTGTTAAAGTTCACATGAACAAACCTTTAAAAAGCTGCTGCTGTAAAGGAAGAGGTAATGTGTTCCCACATTCAGCTGGTAACAAGCATGTTTCATTCTGAGTGATTTGTCTATTGGATATTCTATTATTTTATTTTAGGTGGACGTCACGGTAGCGTTAGAATTAGGACATTTACACACATGGCCACATGCACGGTGTCTGTTCAGTGTTTGTAGTGAAACGCTACAACGTTCAGTATAAATAAAACATTTCATACATATGTAATAGTGTTTGATGTTTTTACAGTTAATCTTTTTATACCAGACATGACGTAACAGTGTGGTATTACGGAAATGATAAGGTATAATTAATTACTCTGCATAATTTAGGTGATATATATGCATACATACTAATCATAGGTCAATACAGTACGAAAGAAAAAACGAGCAACAAAATAACAGGACAAGACAACATTTAGTGCAAACGACAAAATCTACAGTACTAGCCTGAATCAATACAGAATGATGACATACTGTAGTCTAACAGGGACGGCAATAAATGATTGTATACAGTATCAGCAGGGCAGAGAATGTGCAGTATAATAATAAAAAAGGGTTTTTTACAGAAGTAATGAAAGAGCAATGATAAAACAGGACGACTGTAAATACTCTGGGGTTGAAGGGGGACCCGTCGTTTGATGGTAATGAAGGTATAAACACCTGATATCAACAACTCTTGGTGGAGTCTCAGTGTTTCTGAGGCCTAGCTGTTTACCGTTTTAAATCTCCCATGCGCAAATTGTATGAAGGACTCATTATCCACACAATTTTTACACCTTTTATGAACGTAAAAGTTATACGTACCTGCTATCCAGCAGTATTTCCACACGGAATGGACAAATTCGTCCTTTTTTCCACAACTCTGCTCCTCCAACTTCCTGTCTCGTCCGAACACGTACACAGCTGCGTTACTACGTTACAGCGTCGTTACGTCACTACGTTTTTGTAGTCAAAAGCGAGATGGGAAATGTAGTACGACTAGGAAATACGATTTTTTTTAACGTATTTAAGGCACATATTTTGTTAGATATCATCTAATAATTTGTAGGGTACCACATAAATTCTTTGGGAAATCCATGAGGGCATACCGTTGCCACAAAGGAGTGTACTTGGTCTTCAATAGGGTTTAGATAGGTGGTACATGTCAAAGGAACATAGATTACGTGTCAGGACCCAAGATTTTACTAATAATCAGGTAACTGTGGATGGAGATGTTTATATATGCCTCCTGTTTAACTTATTAATGTACACTTTTATTGTAGCTTAAACTGTACCGCAGACACAACTATTTTTGTGTCTGCGGTCTGGAATTTTGAATCCAATAGATGGCCCCATAATACTGAAGACTGAAACTACGGTTTTCCAGCTCCAGTCCTGCGGTCCTTCTGCACTGCATAGTTAGGAGCTCTGCTGGAGCTTATTAGAGGATTAGGTATAGCAGATTTGCTTTTTGTCTTGGTTAAAAAAAATGAAAGAATACTTTAAATACCCTTCTAATTATATTTAAGGATGAAAAAGCGAATGCTCAGGAAATGAGTATCCACTTAATGAGGAAGATATGTCTGTAAATGTGTGAATGTGTGGATTGTTATTTATTGTTTTGTTTGAATTATTTTTTATCATTTTTTTATGGCGGCACGTAATTATAGTGGATCAGTAGTGACTGCAATAGTAATGCGTCAGCATCAAATGATCCCACTCTTTTAAGTGAATGGTGGGATGATTTTTTTTTTAACTTAATACAAGGCAGACTGTTAGAACGAACCAGCGGGCAGGAGCTCAATCCACTGACTGTGACTGAATGTTGTGTTAATGAAGTGTGTGCCGTCACTTAATGTGTCAGACAAAGTAACATACCATCAGGCTAAAAACAGGGCTTATTTATTTATTTATTTTTAAATTAATTTCAATTTGTTATTTGGCTGTTATGGATTGATCAAAGACAAAAACACATTTACAGGTTATTTTCTAGTGGCATCTCTCTATGCAGTTTATTTTGGTTTTAATTATTCAGATTTTATGACATCTGTACCCAGGGCTGGAGTGGGAAAAAATAATCGGCCTTTTGAACCTAGACTGGTCCACCAGACTGCCGTTCCCTGGGGGCGGGTGCTGCTGACCGGATTCTGCACCGGCTCAAAATTACAATCGGCCCACCAGGTATGCCCGGTATGCCCGATGGCCAGTCCAGCACTGTCTGTACCTGCTACTTCTGTTAAAATTCATTAAAAAGCTGCTGCTGTAAAGGAAGAGGTAGCCTGTTCCCACATTCAGCTGGGAACAAGCATGTTTCATTCTAAGTTATTCATTTTTTGGATATTCTATCATTTGCTTTATTATTTTATTTTATTTGAACATCACGGTAGGATTAGAATTGGGACATTTATGCACGTGTGTCTGTTTAGTGTTTGTAGCGAAACACTACAATGTTCAGTATAAATGAAACGTTTAATGTGTGTGAAATAGTGCTTGATATTTTTACATTCAATCTTTTGAAACCAGACATAATGTAACATTATGGTATTGTTTAAATGATATGGTTTGGTATAATTACATTGAATAATTTAGGTGATATATGTGCACACAGACTAATCATTAATCAAAATGGCGCTAAATTTGGCTGAAGTATAACTTGCAGAAATGGTAAAATGGAGAGTGGTTTGGGTGCAGAAAGAAGCAGCTGTTCTTGGTAAGCTGAGCCAAATGATCAGTAAAAGAAAGAGCAAGAATTCCCAACACAGGGCAATAACATATGTTTTGCTGAAACATATCAGAGTGTTTATAAACGGGGAGACAGGTCCTAAAGATCGAACAAGTACACCTGCCTTATCTTAGTAATGCTAGATGACTGAGTAGTCCTAGATGACTGAAAACGCTCTTAAAAGTATCTCATAGATGGCAAGCACAACCAGCTCAATTGACTCTCGGGGCTGCGTTATGCAGGCAGGCTCTTGTTATAGTGCCTTAGCTGAGGTCGTCCATTAATATGCCCCATCCTGTACTGACCTCTATGGACTGACCTCTATGGATAAGTCAGTTGGGTTGGCCTTGGGTTTCAAAAGAATAGATTGATCTAAATGCAACAGAAATGCAGTTTTTAAGTATAGCTTATATGAAATGTGTTCAGATATGAGTTTATCAGTTTAAGAGTACTGTTACTTTTTAAGGTTGATCACAATAAACCACCAACACTGGGAGGATGAAGGGTAGCCTGTGATTCCTCAGAATGAATCACCAAGACATATTTTCAAACTGCATCACTGAACAGATTACATGCTTGGAGGAGAACACTAACTGTCAGCAATTCTTTTACTTTGAGTGTGTTGGGAGACGGATGCTGAGGAGAGACTCTGAGTGTGTTGGGGGGAGGATGCTGAGGAGAGACTGAGTGTGTTGGGAGGAGGACGCTGAGGATGGAGCTGCCAGGAATAGAGGAAGGCCTAGTAGGAGGTGTGGTGAGGGAGTTGGTGTGAGAGAGGAAGATGCAGAGGACAGAATGAGATAGAGACGGTTGATCAGCTGTAGTAACCTCTGATCGGGAGCAGCTGAAAGTAGAAGTTTGTATTTTTCTTAAAATTGATAATGGGCAATAAGTGGGCAATAATATTCTATTCTATTCTGTTCTATTGTTCATAGCCTTTGTAGGTGGCTGTGTTAGTCGGTGTGTGTCTATAGGCTGAAATTTGATTTCTGCTGGAACCAAAATCAAAACAATACTATTACACCCTTGCATAAAATGACACCTTTCCTTTTTTTCTTTCTGTCTGTCTCTCTGTCCAGTTCCCATTTCTTTCCTCCTATAAAGTAAAACATTTTAGTCCCACAGCAACAACATTCAAATGTTTCTTTATTTTTAGAGCCAAAACTAAACCCATTAGCAGTGGTGCTTTATATACAACTTTATATACAAAAAAGTTTTAGTGCTTTAAGTGGAGACAGTAAACCCACAGTAACCTTTCAGTGATGAGGTCGACACTTTGCTCTAAAAAGTGGAACAATTCTACATGGAAAAGTATAGCTGGTATTAGAGCTTTTCCCATCAAATGGTGGAGCTGCTATTAAAAAAGACAAGAGAGAGAGAGAAGAGAGAGAAGAGAGAGAGAGAGAAGGCAGGTAGAAAAAGAGAGAGACGGAAAGAGAAAGAGAGAGAGAGCGAGAGAGAGAGAGAGAGAGAGAGAGAGAGAGAATGGCCGAAGCAACCTCACAATGTTTTTTTGAGCCCATCCAGGTGCATCCATTCATATTAAGTCATTTCCTATTTACAGCCTTTTAAAAGTGTAGTGTGTGTTAGCTTATGTATTTTTAACAGCAGCTGTGTCTCCATCTATCTTTTATACTTTCATTCTACTTTCAGCGTTCCACTTCACCCTATAGTCCTGCTATCCACTGTGTAGTCAGTGCTATATTGGATGTATGTTTAAAACTTTCACTCAGAATGTATTTTTGTGCTCCACTGACATAGTTTTTACTGAGGTAAGTTCTGTTGCCGCGTGCAGAAAAAGTTTTATTCATGACAGAAAAAGACCTGAATAAAATCCAGGACAGTCCTAAGGTGTAAGATGCTGAAAGAGGACAACTAAATGCATTTTCCAGGGTTACTTTACATGCCTGTCATGTTGCTGTGTACACTGGAGTAGCAACATTTAGAAATTTTAAAGGAGTGCCGTATAATTGATGTTTTTGGTATTCACTCATGGATCAGTGGGTGTTTTTCATAGCACACTGTCTCTTTGTCCTGCATGATTTGATTATAACTCTTTAAGTACAGTCCTGAGTGTGTGTTAGATCTGGTAAGTGTAAAGTGTCCATTTGTCACACATGAACACATTACAGCACAGCGCGATACGGCAAACAGTGGGAACAGCGTGAAATTCTTTACCTATTCACCAAGTGAAGCAGTGGACTGCCACTGGCAGGGTGGCCAGAGAGCAGTGTGTGGGGACGGGACCTTGCTCAAGGGAACCTCAGTGGTGCCACTGGCAGTCCTGGAACTCAAACCCACAACCTTCCAATCACATCTCTCTAATCACCAGGCCACCAGCTGTCCTGGTATAGACCACTATAACAATAGTGTGCCCATGCTCATATTATTAGTACTGTAGTGAGTAATGTATGATCTACTATCTACTATGGAGTATACTTGTATATACATAAACAACAACAATAATAATAACAATCATTATGATGATGATAATGATTATGATAATAATAATTATTATTATTAGTAGTAGTATTGTAATAGAAGGAGGGGGAGGAGGAGGACGTATAATATTAGTAGTATTATTACACATTGTACCGAGAGACTATATAATTATAAAACACAAAACACTCAGAAACAGACATTACTGTGTATAGAAGTAGAGAAAAAAGAGGACATATTACAGACATATAGATTAATTCAAAGTTGAGTTGTAAGCAAGAGCAGCTGGTATAAAGGCTACTAGGGCTAAGTCCCCCCTCCCTTTTAAAGACAAAAAATAAGGATTAATCTTTAGTATCCGCATTGTTTTATCTGCTGATAACCAGTTAAGACGTCAATTTCTGGAGGCCAACAAATAAAAGCACCACCAGGAGGTTGCAGGAATTGTATTAGTAACCTTCACAAAGCCTATAAATGAATCCATGTCTGATGCATTAGATGCAGTGAAATGCCCTTTGTAATCAACAGCTGGATGTAGATGTAAGGGGTAAGGTTTAATAAACAAACAAGAAACAAGAAACAAAACACTAATGCTAACAATGGGTACAGGGGTAAATACAAAACACAAGATAAACCAAAGGTTTAAACAAAGACATAAGCAAGGAACAAAAAAGGTAAACGAAGCATTCACAAACAGACTGAAAAACAGGAGTGTATATATAATAAAGTCTCTGTTGGTGTAATGGTCAGTAATAATAAAATTATTGTTGCCGTTAAGTAAACAATGCGTTAACGCGGAAACAACTATTAACGTGCCCAGCCCTAAAATAAATTAATTTAAAAAATAAAAAAAACGTGCCTGCCGATATCAATATCAGTCCGATACTCACTTTTTCCTTCTTTTTAACAACTAAAATGTTAAATCCGAAATGGCTTCCTACTTCTTCTACAGTATAAATTTGGGTGCGCATATAGTGCACAATTTTTCCATTATTGAATTCTGAGTACTACTGACAATGGCTCTTTGTTAGGCATATTATACTATATTTGAGTGCAGGAGCCTGTGACGAACAGGGAGCCATTTGAGACACAGCCTTGCTGCTCATCTGTGTTACGTTTGTCTTGACACATCTCTCCTTTCCGCATGTTACTCAAAGTTGCTCAAAAACGATCAAGCACTTACATGATAGTTCAGGCTTTTTCCAATATCTGATCCAGTGATTTGGGCCCATATCTAACTGATACTGGAACTGAGTGTCAGATCAGCACATCTCTGTTTATGACCAGACATCACTCACTGTAAGCAAAGGAAAAGAGAAAAGGGTTTTCCGAATTGGTCTGAGAATGAGCTGTCGGACTTGAGGGTGTAGACAGTTCCAGAGATAAGGAGCACAGAGGCCGTGGAAGTTAGATAAAAGAATGATTAGTAGACCCTCTGAGGACCATTTACAGGATCAGCCGGGTTTACAGAGTAGAAGGTCAGACAGACAAGAAGGCACAATGATGCTAAAAGCTTTGAACTTTAGCAGAAGAATTTTTATGTGGATACAGTATATTACAGTTATCAGTGAGAAGACAAGCAGCAGAGTTCTGGAGTATCTGAAGCTTGTCATGGCAAGAAAGCTAATGCCTTCAAGAAGACAACTGCAGGAGTCCAAGCCTCTATAGATGAAAGTAAGATTAAAAGTTTGTGCAACACACACACCACTACCATGCCAATCTGCTGTGCTGAGAATGATCCACCGCCTAAATACTCCCTGTTCTCTGGTCCTGCAGGGGTCCTAATGTTTGATTAATAGGGTAAAAGGAGCTAATAAATGATTTATAGAAACAGATGTACTGCAGCCTGTACCTGTAAATGACAAAGTGTACATATAAGGTTTGTGCATGTTTTATATTAATCAATGTATGATGCAGGTCAATATTCCAGTTTGCATCACTGGTATTTCTCAACTCAAGCAGTTTACTGTGTCTTAGGTGATATATGTGTTGAGAAGTTTGTATAACTCTGCAGACTTCACTTAACGAAACACTCTTTGTTTTTGCTGATATTGACATCACCAATGTGGTTGATTTTATGGAAAAGTCATTTTCAAAAATATTAAACTCTGTCATATTTTGACATCCCACAAATCTTAAGCTAAGAATCACTGCACTAATAATATTGGGGTTTTTTGGATAAAACGAAGTTAAATATGCTGGAGAGCCAGATAGTTCTTACTGAAGATGCAAATGCACTATTGGCCAATCACAAATGAGATGCAACTTTTTCTTATAAAACAATAAAGACTCAGATATCTTCCCTGACTGCTATGTTGCACTTCCTCTCCTCTTTTATGTCATTCCGCACTGTTTTGTCTTTGCACTTCATTGCGGTACTGTATTGTTGAAAGTTGACTTAGCCAGGGTGCAGGGCCATAGGAACTCTCACCCAAGCACCTCAATGTTTATGCTCCAGTCATCTTGTACCAATTTTGTTTTCTCATCAACTTCAGCAGTTATCAGTTATGGAGCAATTTAAATGAAGATGCTTATTTGACCCCTGACAGGGCCCCACCTTTGATGCTGTGTGGCAATAAAGAACCTTGAACTTTGATGACCTGCCCCTATAATACACTCTTTATTGTTATTGTGGTGCAGTTAGATTTGAGTCCGAAAGCAAGATCTACATTCAGCTTTTCGTCTACAGAGACCCAAACCACAACACAGCACTCAGTTCCTGTCCCACATATTTTGTTGAAGTCATTTATAGAATTTAATCACGAATAATGGATTAGCACTTCACGTAACGGTACGGCTGTAGGAATACGCGATTAACAGTGAAAATCAAGCATGAATACTCAGAAAATGGGCTTAATAAGGCAGACATTAAGCTCTGTGTTGTTGAAGTTGAAAGCCTGAGAAAGCCCTCTTCACTTCCTGTGCTTCCTGCTGGCATTTGCGTCCACACACATTAGGAGAGTGTTTGATCACACAAATCCATTTATGAATATATGCCTCATAGGGGATCAAATGAAAACAGATAAAAAAATTAAGCTGTACTTCACTCTCCTTCTGATTTCCAGTTTCACACCAAAGCTTTGGAAAAAATATGTGTCAAAATGTCACATGGGCAGACTGACCTGATTACCGTTGAGTCAAAACAGCACACATCTTGCACAACTTGTCAGGATGCGAGTCACATATCTCTCATATATGTTACATACAGTATATCCGGGTGCCCACCTTGCAGAGATCCAGCATAGCTATCTCTAATAAGATGAGCCTGGCAAAACAATGGGTTTTGGGCTGATTTTTCATGTGTGACACTGGATTGAGCTTTGGCTCAGGGTTGTTTTGTAGTGAGTGTTTTCTATATAATAGTTTTGTGCCCTTTCTCACATTTTCTCTCTCTCTCTTGCATACATACACTCTTAATTGTAGCAGTAGTGAAAGGCTTTATGTCTCTGAATCTGCTCACATTGACATTAACAATGATGGATGTCACACTGACTCAAACGGTCGTGGAAAATGGAGCAAAAATAATCCTTTTATCTTCCTAGTTTTTACAGTTATTGAATTTTTTAAGCAATGGCAATGGCAGAAGTAATATTGTCTCTGTTTCTAAAGCCTGTGAGATAAAACACTGTCTAAACAAACAAGTTTTAATTCCTGAAAGTGCCTCTTTGGAGTAGCAGCATTTAATTGAATGTGTTTAACCCATTCACCAAGTGAAGCAGGGGGCAGCCAGGAACGCAGCGTCCGGGGAGCAGTGTGTGGGGACGGTACCTTGCTCAAGGGTCTCTCAGTGACCCCTGAGCAAGGTACCTTGCTCAAGCAGTCCTGTGATTTGAACCCACAAGCTTCTGATCACAGGAGCGACTCCCAAACTGCCAGGCCACCAGCTCTTTAGCTGTTTACATGATCTTCCTGTGATTCTGGCAGGCACTCTACAAAGAACATCTTTTGAAACCTGACATTCAGTACAAATTTCTGCAAAACAGGAATATGAGATGACAGGAATATGAAAATTGTTGTGGAATGTGCTTTCCTTTAATATTGTAACCTCTGTGTGTCTTTCCTTGCCTGTTTTGTAGGTGTTACTTAAATACAAACTACAAGTTTAAAAACAAAGGAAACATAAATTTGACAGTATCCACTCTTTAATGTATGATGTCATGTAGCAAATGATCTGAGTTTCAAACAGAAGCAAATTAAAGTGCTCTACAGTATGAGGCATATGAGAGAAACACTTTTCTTAAAAAAGCAGAGCCATGTGCAGTAATGAAGTCAACATTCATACCAAGCTCACAGCATTATACTCCCTTATGAAAAATCCCAGGCCGTTTTGCCTTAATACTGATTATCATAGGTCGGTGGAAAAGAAAATCTCGCATCCCAAGTGGCTCCAATGATGTGTCAAGCCCTCATTTGTTACTGGGTGTATTTCATGAAGTAATGCATTTCATAGACTACATTTCATGAATGCAATACACTGTTTTAAAATACTCTGCTTCAGGCCCTCCCAGTCTCTGGGAAATCGTCACAATATGTATATTCATCTACCTGCTGTTTTAATTTTAAAAAAGGCCTTTAATTCACTACTCAAGTGTATTTGCCTGCAGCATCTGTTTCTGAGCTTCTGTGTGGCAGCTGTATATAAATGCAGAGGAATGCACACTTCAGCGGCGCAGTAAGCGACTTCTGTGAGTGACATTTACAAAGGCCTTTGGAGCTTACACACATACAGAGGCCATCTTTAATTTGTTTGAACAAATATAGCAACAAATTTTTTTTTCAAAGGTGGCAGGATGCAGATCTGACACATGCTCAGTGAGGTAATCTTCAACTTAACATGCCAAAACATGCTGCACTCACAGACCAGTTACAGTGGACCCCTGTCCTGATATTATTGTCCTGACAATGTTCCACGACCCTCTCCTCCCCCACACACACTCCAAAACCCATCATATAACCCTATCATACAACTTCCACCCTCACACAGTTTAAGTGGCATCTTGTAATCACCCTGATAAATGTCCGCTCTCACATACACCCCCAGCCTCCAGACACATTGTTCCAAGAATGACTTTCTTGCAGCATTAAGAGAGAATTTACAGCTCCAGATGATTTAGCTCAGACATTCTGCAGAATTGAGGAGCGTAATTTAAAGCGAGTGAAACATTCATTGGGCACTTTATTAGAAACCCTGACATTGTATCTCAGTTAGAGACTGAGAGTCCATGCAACATATTGATGCCTGACACACTCATCCCAGCACAGGGCAATTTCATGATAGTTTGTGAGCCACAAGGGACTCTGGGAGTATATTGTTTCACTGTTATTTATTTATTATTTTTTTATTTTTTTAAATCACATATTTCAGTTTTACTTGGTCATTTTAATATTTGTTTCCAGCCCAAGTGTCCTTAAAAAACGTATTAGTAATTATTTTCTTATATGTAACGCTAAAGTATATTTGATATAAAAAAAGTATAATGAACTAAACATTGTTAGTTGCACCATTTACTCTCCAGTCCATACAGTCCATTTGAGAACTAAGCTCCAAAATCAGCCTTTTGAATTTACCATGCCTGGTTATGGGCAAAGCTTTGTTTTGCAAAGGGCCGGGGGCAGTGCTGAGTTTTAAGAATATAATCCAAATAATAATATAAATGATCCTACACTACTAGCAATTTAAATGCAAACATGATTAGACTGAGTGAAAATGAATAAAATGTGCAGACATTTTAACAGACGGTCCCCTCTGTCAGAATTCACAGCAGAATCTGTACTTATTGTCAACATACTGCATGTGTTGAAGAAGATGTGTATTATATGGTTTTATGGACATTTTAGAAAGATTTAAAACACACAGTTGTTTCAAATATTGCAACATTTTATTTTAATTACATTTCAAAAAGTTTAGTTTACACCTAGACATGAATGTATTTACATATGTCCACCCATTTAGCTTATGCCAGTTTAGCCCTTCCCATTTCCAATGGAAAGAGGCTGCAAAGACATAAGTAGTGTTGCTGCTGCATATTTTTGACCTTCTTTTCGAATGAGGCACGATAGAGAGCCGCCAATCAGAACAGCTATCACTGATGTATTGTAAACCCAAAGCGTGTGATTGGTGCTTTAGTGGAGGAGGTTGAGGCACTAGTGAAAGTGGGTGAGGCTTTTATGGAAGTAGCTGGTGGTCTGGCTACAGTGGGGCTGGCTTTTTAGTGGACGTGATTTGTCTCCTTGCAGAAGAGGACACATTCACTTTCATCAAAGTGGGTCCTGTCATTGTGCATTAAACACCTGACGAAAAAATCAATACTGTTTACGTAAAGTACCGTCTTACGTAAAGCCTCTGCTGCAGAAACAGTGTCCAGCTGTATATGTGTGTGTGTGTATGTGAGTGTGTGTGTGCGTGCAGACTAGCTGACACCAACCTTTAGATGAACGCTTTCAGTTTTACTGACAGTTCTGGGCTGAGCTCCAAAAGGATACTACAGCCCACTGTTAAAGCATGGACAGGCACATGCAGGGCTAACAACTCACTTCTGTAGAGCACACAGAGATGTGATGATACACACTCTTGCTTGTGTAACACAGTTTCTTGTCTGTGTTGTGTGTGAAGGGTATAAATTGCATTTTGTAATTACTGTAAAAAACAAAATATAGAGAAATATCTATGCAATATGGGGCACAATGATGCAGTGGTAAGTACCGTTGCCTTACAGCAATAAGGTCCTGGGTTTAATAGTCTGAGTCTGTATGGGTTTCTGCCAGCAGCTCCTGATCCCATCTTTGTGTAACTGTGCTTATCTGTTTTTTTTGTCCTGTGATGGGTTGGCGAACTCTCCAGAGAGTTTCTCCACCTTTCATACTGTAAGCACTGGGGTAGGCTCCATGACCCAGGATAAAATAAGCAACTAAGATAGTGATGATTTGCAATATATCATTCCTGTGAATAGAAAACATTGTATTGCCAGTTCTGTATTTTTTATTTTTAAAATTTCAGTACTCTGTTGCTATAATCTGCCACTCCTGGCAAAACAGGAAGTGTGTTTACATTTTCTGGACTTGCAGTGATATTTTGTATGAAATTCTATAGCATTAGGACATGCACACACTGAGAACCAAGTGTGCTAGGTGTGTGTAATAATTTAATGGTTTCCTCCAAATAGTGTTTGGTGAAATGCTATGGGAATAGAGTTCTTGGTTCATTGCTCTTGGGCACCTCATCTTTTGAAGCACGAACTTTCTGTGTGACCTGTCATAGGATTCATGCATGACCACAGCACTGGAAATCCATTTGAGCATCTATAATATAATATAATATAATATAATATAACAATATAATATGATATAATGTAATATAATGTAACATAATATAATGTAATTTAATATAATGTAATATAATATGAGAAAACCATATTGAGCAATATTATGTTATATTTTTCCTATTATAAGGATGTCACTGCTTAAAGAAAGTCATAACCTACTTATTTGAGCAGTTAGAAATGCCAACACCCCACCCATTATTATTTAAATTTTAATGAAGGCAACCAGGCTACTTATTTTTGAATAATTTACACTGGATAATTTTTTTACAGTGCATTATCTGGATTATTTAGTATTTTTTTAGTGATAAGCCGAGTTCACGATATTATTATTATTATTATTATTATTATTATTATTATTATTACTATTATTATTATTATTATTATCAGTAGTAGTAGTAGTAGTAGTAGCGTAATAGTAGTAGTAGTATTGATAAGTGAAACTTAAGTGCATATTTCGAGGTTTCCCTCAATAGTAGACAGCATTTCAAATACAAAGGCTCATGAATGTTGCTTGAGGCAAAATCCTGCTCCCTATCTGGTTTGAACAGATTCACATTATGCAGAAGTTTGTCTTGAGAAACAGTTTGTCTGGAGAAGCGCTAAAGAGCCGACAAAGGCTGAAATAATCAGAGCAGTCCAGTGCTCAATCCTCATTTAACATTTATGACCATAAGTGTGGAGGAGAGGAGAAAATAAAAGAGGGATGTGGAGAGATGGTACAGTAAGTTCTTGCAATGATTCTCTGTTTTATTTTGATACACAGCTGTTACAAGGCAAACACAATAACAGTCAAATGTTTGGATGCAGTTGTGCTTGAAATGCAGCGAAGATGGAAAAAGGGGCTGTTCATGAAACTGCTCGAGAGAATGACGAGAATGTGTGAAGATGTCATGGCATTAATTCCATGTGGTTTTTTTTATAGATTTATTGTCTTCACTCTTACTTCACCATAAAGAACTACAAATAAAGAGTGTGTCTAAACTTTTAAGTTGTACTGTACACAGTAAACAGTTAGTGGTTCGCAAATTAGGGGACTTATAATTCGTTCTTTAAAAAGGATCCTTTGAGCTAAGACATTATTGTAAATGAGATGTGTGTATCTTTTAAAGACTCAAACACCTTTCACACAATATAAAGGATTTTGCCACTTAATGCCTTCACTGGGGGGATGTTTAAACAGTTCTACTTGTTACTACATGCGTGGTTTTTTTGCTTGTTTGCTGGCGTTCCACCTTAAAATTCCACAATCTGTTACTTTAGTCATTACAAGCTGTGTTGCTTTCAGTGGTTTCAGTGCCATAGTAGTTATGAATGAATATGAAGGGACAATAAATAGCGAGGGGTTATAAAAACAGTTTAGTTGGGTCATTTGCTGGTGTTACTTTGTCTCATGTCAAAGTATGCTCAAAATGTAAAGATTTGTTATACGCCGTTGTTCGTCAGACAATGAGTCTGTTTCTTCATTGCATGTGTTGTGCTCCTGATATATATACACACAAAGCCCTGCGTGTAAAGGTGATGGCATATCAGCAGCAATCTTGAATCTATATTTACTTGAACTGTTATGAGAAACGAACCCAGGATCTTCTTACAAAGAAATCTAATGTTTATTTCCTCACTTTCTCCAAATGCAGTCAATCACGTTTGGTCTCTGAAGTGACGTTTACTTGTGTGTTGTGTTTTATGTTGTTCCTGACAGAATATGACATACTACCATTTATACAAACAGACTTAAGTACATTAAATAGCTAAATACAGCCGTAGCAACCATCTTTAAGCCTTTTGTTTTGTCTTAATATATTAACATATATTATACGTATTATACACTTATATAATGTGGTTACACCCATGGTAGAAAATCAGCTAACCGACAGATTCATCACTCAGAACAAAGACTTTATTTGCTTCTGCAGAATGAGAGACCGTTCATTCCAGGGCAGTCCCAGTCTGAAGGATTCTCTAGGAAACTAGTCCTCGCAGAGTCTTATAGCTTCAAAAGACCATCCACCTTATCTTCAGGACAGAAACCAAGGCGCCTCCCTTGCGTCAAAACTCTCTATGAGCCCCCTATGCCTTTTAACGTCCCTGAAAAAGCTCCAGCCGGAACTTATGTTATGGCATTTCATAGTAAGACTCCATGACAACGGCCCTGAACATATGATTCCTGGTCTGAACAAATAACCTTTAGCTCAAAAACATAGAGTTGCACAAAATAACAACCTCAATTCAATCATGTCACAGTGCCCTAAACGGCTCCGGCCTTACAACGTTAATCATCAGTCAGTAGAATCACATTAATATGGTATTTAAAGAATTGTGATTCCTACATTCAAATGTAGGAATCACAAACTGAATATACTGATTTCTCTTACACACCCTTTTCAGCGTGATTTAACACTGCTGATTTTACTGTGCAGTGAAAAGAGGACAGAAGAAGAAGGCTGACCTCACTTGGTCATTTAGAGACCGAGACACTGTTTTGTGTGTGTGTGTGTGTGTGTGTGTGTGTTTGTGTGCGTGTGTGTGCGTGCATGTGAGTGTCTGAATCAGAAGGTGAGGTCATTACAGACATAAACGGACTTTGGTGATTTCATGTTGCTTTGTCTCACTTCTGGCAATGAAAGTGAAAGTGGAACCGGCACACCCAACTATACACACACACACACACACACACACACACACACACACACACACACACACACACACACAATGTTCTCTCCTCTTGTTCAGCCCTAATCCTCTCTCTCACTCTCAGCATTGATTGAGGAGGTTAATTACTGTGGCTCTGTAAATAGAAAACCATTAGAAGAGTGAGAAATAACAGGAGAAATGGATAACGAGGCGGACATCCTACAATAATCATTCATTTCTTCATTTCTCAGACAACAGTTGATAGTATGACATCAATCCCAGTTGTGTGTGTGTGTGTGTATGTGTGTGTGTGTGTGTGTGTGTGTGCGTGTGTGTGTGCGTGTGCGTGTGAGTGTGAGAGAGAGAAGATGAGATGCCATGTGTCCCTGTTTCCATTAAACCACGGTTCATTAGAAGTGCTAAACTATGTCAGCTCTTTCACACAGCTTCCATCAATTCATCAGTATCACGCAATCATACGGAAACATCTGTGAGAAATGGAATAGCTGTCCTGAGACCTAAAAAAAACTTTAGTCATATCCCAAACTTTACTGTATTCCAAATGTACTCATGTCCCAAACTTCAATATACCAAACATACTCATGTCCTAAACTTCCTCTTATATTACACTTTGTAATCCCAAATGTACTCAGGTCAAACATCTCACATCCTGAGACGTAGTCGCAGCCCAATCTTAATGTGTAGACCAAACTTACATATCCTTAATGTACACTTGGCTCAGTCATGTCCTTCACTTCCGGCTTAAACCAAATTATATTCCAGGCCCATTTTCCAGAATTATCTACATCCAAAATGTTATTCACATCCCGTTCCTCAAACGTTCTCACATCCTTAATTTGCTTATATCGCAAAATGATCACAAGGTTAATCACATTTCAATCTTAGTCATATTCCTACGTACCCATTTCCCAAACTTACAAACACAGAATTTTCTAGTAACAACAAATATATGACAGCAAAAAATAAGCACACATTTTCTGCTCTTTTAGATTGTTATACTATAACAAGTTTTAGATGGATTGATTTTTCATTTCTCTCTCTCTCTCTCTCTCTCTCTCTCTTAACTATCAATCTATCTACTTGTAGTGTGGCCAGATTGGCAATTCTATCCAAAATTTGGGCAGTTTTAGGTTGGATTATGCATAAAAATGTGCTTTGTGAAATGTTGTAAAATGTTGACTTGTTTGTTTTCCTGTCCAACAGCATGGAGTAGAACTGCAGTCAGGTTTAAACATTTTTAGGCCAGTGATGTGATACTGACGGTAAACACTACGGTTTAGTATTAGGATTAGTATTATTTTTTCATGCACCTTTTTGCCTGGAAACCACTAAAGCAATCTTGCAACCCAGCCTCCCTCTTCCTCACTCTTGCTCAAAACGAGCCCTCAAGACTCAGAGCGATCACGACTCGTGCCAGAACATCAAAAGGTTCTAAGATTTATGATCTCTCGCAGCAGAAATAACTGTAAAAACAAGCTGTCAGGTGGCAGCTTATTTTGATTGACTGGGTCTGTGAAGCTCTGGCGGAGAACACAGAGTGCTCAGAGGCTGTTTATTAAACCAGAGAAGAGTTTATTTTTCACTGAAACTTTTGAATTGCATTTCCTATTTCAGTATAGAAAGTAATAATAATAGCATTTACTCGAGTACTGCACTTGAGTAGATTTTTCAAGTATCTCAGAATCAAAATCAGAGAACGTTAATGATCCTGGAGAAAAATTTTTAATTGCTCAAGTAAATTATACGTATGAACTATACTCCATTACATTTGAATGACTTGGCTTTTGTCTGGGAAACAAAAAGCGGGGGTACGAAACTAGTGATTTTGAAAAGTGTATGTTGGGGGGGGGTATGTTCCAGCGCCCATGTCTGAAGTCCACGTGTAAAACATTTGAAATAAAGAGAGATTTGCATCGTTTTAAATGTTTACTGTGCATAAACTTCATCAGTGCCTTTCAAAATTTGCCATGCTACCTGAGAAAGCATATTTAGATATGTAATCATTTGAATAATTCCAGTAAACATTTTAAATGAAGCTGACTGTGCTTGTAGTGCTTGCAGTTTGTCCACCAATTTGTTTCCCATCTAACACTGACCAAAGTCACCAGTGCTTGAGCGCGGTGCAGATCACATAGTGTGAGTACATCCTTAGACACTTGTGCCACTTGGAATCCCGAAATATATGTTTAATCTTGTCAAATGAGCACAGAACTATAAGTAGTGCAGAGGCAAGTGGCTCACAAAAGAAACAATCCCAACAGGACAAGCAGTACTTTAGCCGTTTCACATTTTAGGCAAATCTGTATAATCAAAGTAAAATTTAATATAACCTATAACACTCTGACATGTTTATCACTTTAATGCCCGTCTGAGTTCCCCGAACTAAACTTATACAATCTTTTATAGAGAAACATGGATATCAGATGAAGAAATATAGTGAATTGACTACAACTGCCTGCAAGAGAAATCTGAGGCTGGCACATCTTCTTCAAATATCAAATAGACGAAGCTTGAAGAAACAAAGCCGGTTTCTCAGTGTGTTTTCAATGCAGTACTCAGCTTTACAGTTCAGGGTGTCCAGCCTTTCTCTCTTCTTGAACAACCATCATTCTACAGCCTGTTTTAATATCTACAGACAAACTGCACAGTCATTGCATGGTGCAAAATTGATAAAACCACCACAGTGATAAACAGGTGAAAGAAGAATGAAGAAGATTGCACACAAAGCCACAATAACTGCTTGCTGGACTGCTAGGAAAAGAAGTTTTATTGGACTTACAGCACGTTGACAGAATTCTAGCATTTTAGAGATTCTGGTGGTCTCGCAAGCAGGCAGTTGAAGGATTCTTTTACATTCAGTGCCTTGGCATATGTGATGAATGGCATGCGCTCAGACTATGAAATCTGTGAGAAAATAGAACATTGTAAACGCACTTTGTGCATGAAGATGACGTTACTTCCGAAGAGGTAGGAATTGAGGAAGTCGAAACCGAAGATGAAGGGCCTGATAATGAGGAGATGAAAATGGAGTTCATCAGTGGTGAGGACATAATGCCTGAAGATGATGGCCTTCAGTAGCAACTGCTGAAGCATCATTGGTTTTCTTGCCAGATACTAAATTTGGATTCTGCCATAATGCAAATAAGTTTACACTTAGTGAACACACCACACATGCGAAGACATCACAGTACACAGTGTGAAACTGTTCTCTGCATTTAATTCCAGTACCTTGCTCAAGGTACCTCAGTGGTGCTGTTGGCAGTCCTGGGATTCAAAACCACGACCACAGGGGCAACTCCCCAATCACCAGGCTACCAACAGGACATAGGCCTAGAAGAAATGGTCATGGTCAGCGCTCTCCAAGTCCCAGGCTTTCTGGAGTAAGGCTACTGGTCCACTACTGGTGCAGAAGTGGTTGAAAAGCACTGTAAACCTTTTTTCAGGCAATGGTGGTGCAGCTTTACACAACAAGACGGAAATCCTTTTATTTAGCTGTGGAGCTTATCATGAGAGCTGTGTGTGCTGCACTCAGTGCTCCCATGTAATTAGTGACTGTTTTGGAGTGTGCTCTCCTTCTGTTTCACAACCTACAGCACTGATGCTTACAGTTCCTCTTTGCTGAACCTGCAGAGAGATTTCCAACCATAGTAAAAAAAAAAAGTAATGGTTAGACTAGTTATTAGTTAACTAATAATTACTACACTAATTATTAGTTACAGACTACTTCTAGTTCTGAACATTTTCACATCCTGTGTAATTTCACATACCTGGTCTATGAGATTAAATATGTGTGAAGTTCTGAAAAAAAACTTTTCATTTTGCTTCCAGTTGCTAAGACTACAAGGAGAACCCAAACTTTAGATGGGATGGCTGCTGAACTTCTGTTCTAACTTAATTGTGTAGTCGTAATGATTTTGACGATGATTATAATGATTTAAAAAATCATAAAAACTATAATTGTTTCTGATTTACGCCTTACTTACATCAATGATTTTCCCAACCATGATGAGCCTCTGCTGGGGCCTTGTGACAACTTCTCAAGCAGGTCTGATTCAGGTGATTTCTTTTTTAATATAAAGCATGCAGACATACAGAACACAACCAAACGACTGTGATGTGCACAACTGAAGCTACACAGCTGTATCAAACCTGTTGCCCAAATTAAACACACCCCTGCCTTTGAAAGGTTTTTAGCGCAGCTAGATTGATCTTCAGCCGAAGAAGGTGAAGAATTCATTCAAGTCTTCTAAAACTGGTTTTAAATGACTAAAACCAGCTTATACTTCTTCAACTTCAGTAGATGTGCTTGAGCACCTGGTGGCCTAGTGGTTGGAGCGTTCGCCCTGCGATCAAAAAGTCATGAGTTTGAATCCCAAGACTGCTAGTGAACCTCTGAGGTTCCCTTGATTAAGGTACCGTCCCCACACACTGCTCCCTGGGTGCTGTGTTCCTGGCTGCCTGCTGCTTCACTTGGTGAATGGGTTTAATACAGAGGAAGAATTTCGTTCTGTTCACACTGTGTGCTGTGGTGTGTTCACGAATGACAGAATGGTCACTTTACTTACTTTACTTGAAGTGACTAGTTTGATCAGACTAAGAATTTTCTCACCTGTCACCACTACCACCTGTAAGGTGTCTGTGTAGCATTATCCACAAGCAAGTAGGTTGTGACATCAAAATGAAAATTAAAAGTAAGTACTCTAGTAATTTTACTAAAATAAAAATTTGACTGAACAACATTCAGTTGTGTTGGAGTGATATGTAACGAGGAGTACTCAAATAATGGAGTTGTGTTTTTTGCCCGGAGTTGTGTTTTTTTGGTTTTTTTTAGTTCTTCTTTGCTTTACTTGTGTGCAATTTTGACATATTCTATTTGAGTATTAAATATTGCATTTGCAGTGTTTTGATCATATATTTTTCTTTTTACTTTTTCCAACAAATGTTTCTTTTAATTAACTTATGGATAAATAGATGAAGGAGACCTGGCAGGTGAGGTTGTTTTAATGTATTTGGGGTTGGCTGAGAATCAATTCAGCCACCCAGACACCCACCCATCCTTCCATGCATCATCCATCTACAGTCATTTTTAACTATGATGTTTCAGTCATTTCTGATTGATTGTTACATGACAGAATCCAGTAGCATGTCTGCTAACCCAGGTTGTAACTTCACTCAGAATCTGCCCCTCTTTCTATTCTCCTCCACATTCACACTGCATCTGCAGAATAACAACAGTCTGGCATTGCTTGCTGCTCTTACTGAAAGTGATAGATCAACACTGATTCTTCATATATCAAGAGGACAAGTCTGGCAGCCTTTCTACATTATGCACCCTTATGGCCAGTCGAACTGTACAGACAAGTGATGAACATTTCCACACATTGGTATTTGCTTTTTTTCCCCTCAGGGTTCATTTCAGACACTAGGCATGTCTTGGCTTATTGACTACATTGAGAAAATGATGAAAACTCCAAATTTGATTTTGAACTAACTGGAAAGCTTTCAATTCGTAGAACATGACTTTAAATAATGTATACAGTAATCCCCCAGTTTTACACGGATCAGGAGTCACGGATTCAGTCACACAGATTTTTTTCTGAGAACCGAACTCTCCACAACACACGGAAATTTCCACAATAATGCGGAAACTGCAAATATTCTCCCTTTTTTTTTTTTGCTTTTTTCATTTCAATAAATATATAACTTACTAATAACATAAATAGTAATCCAAATATAAATTCAGCTAAATTTCCAGTTATTGGCTGCTCCCCTCCTGTTCTCCTGTTTTCGTTTCTTTCTTATAAAAGCCCTGTGCCACCCAAACGGACGGCTGTTCTGGACTTTTTGCCAGTCTGCCCCTGCATACATTTTCATTAAGGGTAATGTATTAAGCTGATTTTAAAATGAAATTAAAGTGTTTGGGGAGCATATTTGGGGGCATATTTAGAGATTACACTATAAAAATTTTGGCATTTTTTAAAACTAAAACACAACAACGCGGTTTTTCACTATTCACAGGTGCTCTTTGAACGTAACCCCCGTGAAAAGTGGGGGATTACGGTACTCTAAAGGGCCAGCAAATTATCATAAAACATTCCCTAAGTCTATCCAAACACCATTCTAGATCACACCAGTCCTCCTCTCTGCCAATTCAAATTCTACAGTAATAAACATCTCTGTGCTTTACTGCTTTCTTTATTTTATTTTTAGTTTAAGGTTTCTTTGTAGCCCTGTGGTTTATTCTCTAATTTTATTTTTTCAAATGCTTGACTAATTTTGAAGATTATTACAGTATTACAGTAAACATCTGGCAACAAGGTTTTGAATAGAAAAGTATTACGTACTGTTATTAATAACTATAACTGCATGTAAATGCAAGCATAACCTTACTGTGAGGATTACAGGAAGAATACTAAAATTCCAATTCATCTGCACTGATAATACGAGTTAACCCAATCGATACATTTTCACCCACTAGGACAATTTTACAAATGAGCATATGGGTGTATATAACACTTAAAACCAATGTAAAACATGAAACAGAACAAACAGAATTGTTTTTGAGGTTTAAATTTATCTAAATTGTTGCCTTTGTTCATCTAAAAGTTTCCATTGAATTGTTCAGTTCAGAGTATTTATCTGATTTGAATAAAACTAGATAAATTATTTATCACCAGATTAAATATTTTAGTAATGGAATTTGTTCTGTGTTTGACACTTTTTAGGGCTTTTCTTTTTTTTTTTAAAGACAGCAACAACCAGAGTACACACACAATACATTTTTCAAATGATAATTTATTTTATTGTAGGAAATATTTATACAACATAAACTAGTCCTGTGTGGAAATATAATTTACATACAAGAAATTGCAGGCCTCATTCATTTTAAAAAAAGGTCAGTGTTCATGGTTCCACCATTACAAAGAGACAAATATGTTATCCATGGGAGAGTCCTGTGGACCGGTGATCCCATTTGGTTCCAGGAATCTTGTGTGATGGTAACATGACTTCAATGAGAACTTAATACCAGCTTGGTGTCAAACATGGTGGTGGTAGTGTCATGGTGTATGAATGCTTTGCCTCAAGGCCTTGACTTGCCATAACTGAAGGAACCATGAATTTCACTCTCTAATCTAGCAGGAATGTCTGACCACTGATATGAAGCTTAAGCACAAAGGATCAGAAACAGAAAATAATGGTTGACTCCTTTTTATATAAAGGAATATCAAAAGGAGTCATATATTATACATCACTGTAGGTTGATCTGGCAAACAATTTTACAGAGTACAGCCTCTGTCACCAGTTAGCAAACCCAGGTATGACAGTGTCAAAAACTCCCTTGGAACATGAGGAAGAAAAAAAAAAAACTTCCATGTTATACACTGATTACTTTAATCTCGTTTAATTTCATTAGCATTATTATTATATTGATCCAAGAGTGAAGCAGTGGGCTGCCAATAATGGTGCCCATGGAGCAGTGTTTGGGGACAGTAATGTGTTTATTTGTCATTCCTGAAAATAGCACAGCACACAGTGTGTACAATGTAAAATTCTTTCTCTGCATTTAGCCCATTCACCAAGTGAAGCAGTGGGCAGCCACCAGTGTAGCACCTGGGAAGTGTGTGGGAACAATATGTTCATCAAGGGTCCCACAGTGGTCCCACTGGTAGTCCTGGGAAGCGTGCCCATGGCCTCCTGATTGCAGGGCCAACTCTTTACCCACCAGGCCACCAGCTGCCCCTAGGATGTATTAGAAAAATTAATTATTTTTATCATGTTAAATTGGATTTTATTAAAATTTTGCTTGTATTTATGTCTCATTAACATGAAACTTTATTAATTATGGGGCAGCTGGTGCCCTGGCGGTTATGGAGTTTCCCCTGCGATCAGAAGGTTGTGGGTTCGAATCCAAGGACTGCCAGTGGCACCACTGATGTCCCCTCGAGCAAGGTACAGTTCCTACACAATGCTTTTGGGTAAACTTGTACACATGTGAATGTTCACATTACTATACGTTTGTGTTGTCTAACACACGACACTGCGAACTAGCTGAATCCAACTACTGTCAAGGATGAGTCCTGAAGCTTTGTGAGTAATCGAGGTTGCCACCCCCCACGCATCAGTCAGAATGGTTTGCTCCAGCAGTGCTGGCTCCACTCCGGACCCTCCGCTCATGCAGGGCTGCAGCTCTGAGGCTCATGTGCAGGTACTCCTCTCTCTCTTATCATTCCATTCTGCACACACTCAGACATGTGCATGTTTTTAGCAGGTTTTCGAGGGTTACAGAATTTTAACAGACTTTCAAACTCAAGCGTAATGCTGGTTAACCTAGACGAGTTTGGCCATAACAGTGCAGAGTACTTTTCCTCAGTGTTAGGATATTTACAGTTGGTGCATTCTACTGGTCCAATATTGTCTTATCTCTGTTTGTTTTCTGTGCATTGTTTTTCCTCTTCTTCTTTCTTTTTGTGCATAAATTATTTTTGCTTTGCACTTCATGCTACATGAGGTTCACGTGCAAATCCACGTCTTTGCAGTTGTGCAGTTGTGTTTTTTTTTTTTGCACTTTTGCAAACGCCTTTTTAGCAGCAGTTTAGGAAGGAACGGCAAACAACAGCAAAACAGATCTTGCATCTTTTTTTTGGTCTAAAACTTGTGTTTGAACTCGTCAGCCTATTGTTAAATTCTTGAAGTTAAAGAAGAGGTATATGGCTGGTAATGCACTAACGTGCAAGAAGGTATAAGCAATTCCTGTAGGGGGCGATGTTGAGTGGTGTTTTGGAATGCAGGTGGGCCTGAATCAAGTCAACAGCCAGCTGCTCCTTCGCTTCTGCATTCATTCTGCATTCTGAGCTGCCCACATTTGTGCTCAGAACTGTCCCTGAGATTTTTGAGGCACATTCATTTAATATAAATAGTCAGTTTGAAGGGACACTATAAAAGTACTATAACGCTACCAGTCAAAATTGTGCTCTTAGAATAGTTTCCCTATTTTTAACCATTTTCCACATTTACTGGAACAACCAAGACCAGACAAGACAATAAGAAAGGACTTTATTCATCTAGAAGGAAATTCTTGTATCATTAGCATTCTCAGTGCAACAACAAAGAATAAACGATAATAAGACAATAGAAAAAATAGAAAGATACACAATAAACAATGGTGCAAAACAATGACAAGAACATTAATGTAACAAATGACAGTGCAACACTGACATCGCTGTGTGTAAAGATTTAGTGTGATCAGTAGTGCAGAATTACTTCTGAAAGTGACTTAATGTTAAAGCAATAAAAATATATGCAATATAATAGCAGAGGTTGAGATAGTAGTTAGATTAACATTCAGTCAACCCACAGATTAAACAGTCGCACAAATGAAACAGTTGAGTTGTATCATACACTGGAAAAAAGTGTTAAATACATCAAAATATCTTTTATTTTACATTTCAAGTAAGACCAACTGTCTCTTCATGCTACTTTACACACTCTTGACATTCTCCTATGTGCTGAGATTGTGTTGCTGTGTTGTTGCTGAAAACATGTTTGTGGTACAAAATTTGTTTGTATTTGAGCATAAACCTACAGATGCTGTTATCATTATGAAAAATATAGATAAAGTTAGGTGTGTTTTTTTACTAGAAGTCTGCACAGGAGTTATGTAGGGCTGCACAATATAGACAAACAATTAGAAGTGCAATAAAACTGCTACATACTGCAATTATCATGCCTTTTAATATATTAAAGCCACCGTATCATTACTTTTTTGGAACCAAAATGATTTGAAGTTTGTAAATGTTGTAAAAGTTTTTAAGTGCTTCTTCACTCTTTTCACACTGTAGGCTGAATAAGGAGGTATTATGTAAATGTGTTTGTTTTGTGACTATGATTTGTAAAGAGGAAAAGAGTGAAGTTTCCCACGTGAAGCATCTAGAGTTTACCTTTACATTTTTTTAAAGGGTAATGTATTAAGCTGAGCTAAAATGAAATTAAAGTGTTTTAGGAGCATATTTAGGGGCATATTTAGGGTTTAGACTATAAAAATAGGCATTTTTTTACCACATCACAAATTCACGTTTTTACACAAAATGCTCTTGACACGTGACCCCAAGTGAATTATGGGGTGTCAACTGTACCCCCCCCCCGGTCCAACCATCAAGTTAATACCCCCACTTCACCTCCTGTCCTGTTCAACAAATATGATCACAACCCATAAAGCCCCCCACAACACATACCAGTTTAACCCCCGCTCTTTACCTTAGTAACCAATTGGCTGCTATTTTATTATTTTTTTAAAGTGGGAATTATACTTAAAATAGCATGGTGATGACCAGTAAGATTCTACATGTCCAATTCTACATGATTTTTCTGTATTTTTACAATTATTTGGTCTCCATAAGGAGATAAATACACACACACACGCACATACATACACAGTCCTCCCCTCCCCGTGACCTCGCACCCCGACCCTGTGTCCTCCCGCTCTGAACAGTGCAGCAAGAAAGAACATCCAGTTACGTCCTACACAGGTCAGTCAGGGAAACGTAAAAACACACACACACACACACACACACATATACAGATTCACCAGGTGTCCGCTAACACTAGACAGAAGTCCCACCTCAGACGTCTTGTCTGCAGGGTGCTATAACATTTATGCCAAAAGAAATTACTATGCAAATCAGTCACACTAATATTTATAGGGAAACTGTCTGCCTGCCAGAGGCCGTCTCATGGTCAGACTCATCTAATTGATTTACCATAGACTTAATATCGTAGAGACAGCGAAATGCACCTCATGGAGTCATGAATATTCATACAGCACTTGCATATTGTCTGTTCTGTTTCTGTTTTCGTCCCTGAATTGTTGCTGGCGCTGCTGTTCATATGCTAATCAGGAGTTACAGGCCTCATTGCTGATGAATGTATGACGGCCCTGCTTGACTAACTTGTGGAGTGTCACAATTTTGGCATGGAGTGCTTGCACGTCAGGGTCATTGCTCACACTTCATCTTGATGGTTCCCTGTAGCCATTTCTACAAATATTCGAATTGTAAATATCCATTTCTACAAATATTCGAATTGTAAATATCCATTTCTACAAATATTCAAATGGCTAAAAATGTACCTTGTGTGTAACCAACATGTGCTCCACAATCATTTTAAGATTACGTTTGGAGTGAGTGTTAGATTTAGCGTGAGGAAAAGTGAAAGGGACCATATCAAGGAAATCCTTATTTTTTTGTAATAAAAGTGTGTGAAATAGCATTAAAACAGTCAAAGTTAAAGTTTCAAAACCATTTACTCCCCAGTCCATAGAGTCTGACTATGGAAACCATGATTTTCATTGTTTTTGTGAGGCCACGAAAAGCTCATTTTTATATTAATGTCTATATGCAACACTACTTGAATACTTTAACCCTGCCCACTCACACTGAAGTTTTAAGTGTGTGTGTGCGTGTGTGTGTGTGTGTGTGTTACAAAT
>JBBJLS010070186.1:0-12178 GCA_037577275.1 Bryconaethiops microstoma
AATGACTGTAAGACTGTCCCTGTAACTAATGACTGAAAGACTGTCTCTGTAACTAATGACTGAAAGACTGTCTCTGTGACTAATGAATGTCGCTCTGGATAAAAGTGTCAGCCAAATGTCGTAAACGTATATATGATTGTGTTATAGTTGATACTTAGTGTGACCATGTGAATTTAGGCTGTCCTTGGGAATTGTAGTATACTGGGCTAATGTGACCGAGCTAGCTGTCACAAGGCTACTGGAATTCATTCACGTATTTTCACAGCTAACCTGTTAGCCGTGATGTTTCACTATCAGATATATTTTCTGTGTGTATTTAACTGAAACACATGTTATTTTAGTTTCATATTTGGAGGGAAATACTAGGTAGGGGTGATGTGGAAAAAATCAAACATTGCAATACATCAAGTAGGGCTACAGGTTGATGTAATCAATGACATTGAGTAATCAATTAATAATTTATACCAACACATTAAAAAATACCTATTGTATTTATAAAACAATTCAATTATTTATAAGGAATGTTTTTTTTTCTTCAGTATCCCTATGTAATTTCTTCCTCCACAATATCAGTGGTTTATGGTTCGAGTAATCAGTCAGATCAAGTCAACACCACAGTTTGAAAAAATCATGGCAGCTGCAGCAGAGTCTGTTGCAAAAAGGTGTAATAGTTTCAAAAGACCCAAGGCTTCGAAAGTATAGAAGTACTTTAGCATATCTGAAAAGAAAAAGGTGTTTTTTTGTTCACCGTGCTAATGTTTGATGTCATACCACAGCAGCACCATTCTGGATGATGGACCACATGGGACACTAGAAAAAAAGTGTTGTTTATTCTGTCACCATTAGAATGAAAATGAATGGCTTAGATTAACCAACAAATCGATAAAACAACAGATTAATCAATAGAAAAATAGTTTCACATTTTCACTATACGCATTATGTTTATGATTTCCGGGATGGCGCGGCCATGTCCAGACGCCTTCCTGACCGCTCCGCTCAGACTGTGCTCTTTTTTAGTTTTGTATTTATATATTGTTTTGCTTCATGTTCCAAATTCAGCTGGTTTAATAGTTTATGATAGTCGAACGCTTCTCAACGTCAGAAAGAAGTTTTCACAAGTAACTTCGAACACTTTTAAACCCGACCCGTCGTGGCTGACTGAGATACTGCAGGGCTCGGACAACAAAGGCTGAGACAGCAAGCGCATCTAGCAAAACTGCCTAGTATCCTGCTGGCTAATGTACAGTCACTGGAGAACAAGCTGGACGACCTGAGTTACTTTCCAACGAGACGTGAGTGATTGTAGCATTCTGTGCTTCACTGAGACATGGCTGACCCCCTCCGTGCCAGACTCATCTTCAGTGAGTCCGACGGAGTTACGACACATTCTGGCACGGTGGGATAGGACGGCAGAGTCGGAAAAAAAACAAATGTGGAGGAGTGTGTTTCATGGTCAACAGAGAGTGGTGTTACGCCAGGAGCGTTTCTACTCTCTCCAACGGCTGCTCACCTCATTTGAAATACCTCATTTGAAATTCCTCATTTGAAATTCCTCATTTGAAATACCTCATTTGAAATACCTCATTTGAAATACCTCATTTGAAATGCCTTCTACCTGCCCCAGGAGTTCACCTTGGTCATCGCCACAGCGGTCTACATCCCACCCCACGCGGACACAGGTATAGCTTTGTCTGAACTACATTATGTGCTGAGTGTGTTTCAAAACAAAGTCCCAGGCACAGCCCTCATTGTGGTAGGAGGTTTTAATAAAGCAAACCTCAGACAAGTTATGCCGAACTTTTACCAACACGCTACGTGTCCGACAACACAGCGGAGCTGGTGGTGGACTTCAGAAGGAGACAGCAGCGATCAACGAAGCTCCAGTAGAGAGGGTGCTGTCCTTCAAGTATCTCGGTGTCCACATCTCCTCAGACCTGACATAGACTGCCCACATTCAGGTCCAGTCCAAAAAGGCTAGGCAGTGCCTGTACCATTTCAGACAACTGAGGAAGTTCAGGGTCTCTCCAGTGATCCTCAGGACTTTTTATTCAGGCGCTGTGGAGAGCGTCCTCACAAAGAACATCACATCCTGGTATAGGAATAGCTGTGTTCAGGAATGAAAAGCTCTTCAGGGAGTGATCCGTGCGGCAGAACGCTGCTGCAGGTCTGTTCTCCCTTCCCTACAGGACATTTACACCAGGAGATGTTGGTCCAGAGCTGTTTGGATATTAAAGGACTCGTTCCACCCCAGTAACGGACTGTTTCAACTTCTGCAGTCAGGCAGAAGGTTCCACACCATCAGGGCCAAAACAGAGAGACTCAGGAGGAGCTTCTATCCTCAGGCCATCCGAGTCCTGAATCAGAACAAGCCCCCAGTCCCCTCATAGCATTGCCATAGCATTACCGTAAGAGACTCATATCATATTCATTTCCATATTTAAGAACGGTCATATTTCATATCATATCTGATTTATTATTACGTCACACGCTGCTAAACTGTACATTCTGCTACACTACTGTTTATATCACTCTGGTCACTCTGTTTACATTACTCTGTTTATATTACTCTGGTCACTCTGTTAAATTACTCTGTTTATATTACTCTGGTCACTCTGTTTACATTACTCTCTTTACATCACTCTGGTCACTCTGTTAAATTACTCTATTAAATTACTCTGTTTACATTGTTCTGTTTTACATTGCTGTGCTAATATGGCACAATGCACTTTAACATTCCATTTGCCCATTGTACATATTGCTGCTACATTTATATAAATACATATTAAAACCTTAAATTTTATTAGCTTACATATTTTAGCTCTAACGTATGGTGCTCCTTTTTTAAGTTATTTAGTTTTAGATTTGTGTTTTAGAAAATTTCAGATTGTGTTTAAATTTTTAAACATTTAGACTTGTATCTACTTTACTTGTATGTATTAGATGTTTACTTTTTCTGGAACTGAAAAAGCCCCAGCAGTGAAACATTAAAAAATCTTAGTTTAATGTTTTTCATTCAGTGTTTCACATCCAGATAAGCAGGATCAATTTTACTCTGTTTGAAATGAAAGATGCAGTTTGTCAGTCAAACAGATGTTTGTTTTGGTTTTTTCCCCCATTATTCTACCCCTGATTGGTCATCAGAAGTTCCCATTCACAAGCTAAGTGTCTCCATCACACAGTGCTACCAGCACTGGGAGGTCTAAAGATAATACATTCTTCTCTCTTTGTTCAAATCCATTGGACACCTCAAGATGCTTGGAGGAGAACTTTAGAACTTTAACTGGCAATTCTGTTTCGTCAGCTAATAGATGCTATTTTGGCAAGCACTGTGCTGAGTAATGGGAAAGAGGCGAGAGTGTGGCTGTGGCATCATCAGGGAACAAACCTGTGATCTCCTGATGATGGGGTCAAATACTTCTGTGCCACTTGTGTAAGTGTAAAGCGACCATTTGTCATACGTGAACACACCGCAGCACACAGTGTGAACAGCCAGGAACACAGAGCCCAGGGAGCAGTGTGTGGGGACGGTACCTTACTCAAGGCAACCTCAAGGCAAGCTGTGCCACTGGCAGTCCTGGGATTCGAACCCACGACCTTCCTATCACAAGGGCAACTCCCTAACTACTAGGCTTCCAGCTGCTTCTTGGGGAGCCAATTAAAATTCTGCAGTAATGTAAATATGGCTTTGTGAGGCAGAGTGATCACCTGTACAACACTTACATGACTAACATTATTGGGACTCTTTTGTACTTTAAATATGTCAAGGATTACATTCTACAGATCCATTTTGTGGAACTTTTTTCCATTGCAGATGTTGTTGAAAGTGGGTTTTACACATTCAGGATTATTTTAGGACTACTTTACTTTCAAAATTGTTATTAATGGATATGAATCACTTTGGAGTGAAACTCTTCTTGAGTTTTCTACTAATCAGCTCAAGAGACATCTTCATACCAATGCCCAGCTTTTGTAACTACTGTGTTGGAAAGATGAATTCCTTTTTTGCATTGAGGGCATTCGATAATTTGTGAGATCGATACTCCCAGTCTTGCTACATTGAGTGGTTTTCCTCTGGAGGCCGAGAGCATCTGCAGTACTGTTAAAGATGAATGGCCGTGCGCAGATCAAAGGCTCAATATCGACCTCTTTCTCTGTTCCACTATCTCTCTCTCTCTCTCTCTCTCTCTCTCTCTTACTCGCACTCCTCCTCTGTCTCTGAAATACTGCATTAAAGACAATCAATTAATGTGCTCCAACACATTCCGTGCTTCCTTCTGAAGATGCAGCACATCCAGATGACCCAAGCTGACAGTGAAACTCTTTTGTTTAAATATCGACTGCTCTTTGTGTCTTGCTGTATCTCAGTATCTCCATCTCTGAGACCGGAGGGTATATTATGCAGTTAGAATCATTGACCAGTCTGTTTCTACGTAGTTTTTCTTTAACCCAGAGTGGCCTTTAACCCTTAAAACTCTGATTTCAGTAAAGATTAACAGTGTAAAACAGTCTAGAACCGGTGTTTACACTCAGAACTCAGAGTGTATTAGTAAACTCTGATTTCAGTAAATATAACTAGTGTAAAACAGTCTAGAACCGGTGTTTACACTCAGGTGTTTACACCACTCGGCCGCTCTCCAGACCCCCTCCCTTTGCGGGTTTTCCCCACCCAATTGTGGGCGAAGACTATCCTGAAAGTTCTCCCGGGTTCAAAGATCTTGTGTTTGTTGTGTTTGTTTATAAGATCTAAAATAAAAGGTCCGTGCCACTCATATTCTAAGGGTTAGAGCAAAATTTTGACATAGTATTAAACTTGCTTAATTTAATTTGCCACTTTCTTCAAATGTGGTTAATTAACTGGAACATGTTCGGTGTCTCCAGTTTGCTTTGTTAGCTTTGTTTTGAAGCTGTAAAGCTAGTTTAGCTAAGAAGGAATAGAAGCTTCTATCCCACCAGTCAGAACTGCAGAAAAAACGAAACTGTGTCAAATTGTGAGGTAATCTTAAACAGACTTGCTTATGTTGTTCCTGCCACTGTTTGAGGTTTGAGTGTGTGTTTATCTCAGCATGCAGTTTGCGCAATTACAACTGGTTCCATTGCTTTTAGCTACATTAGTATCATAGCTCCAGTTAGAGGAGCAATCTTTGGACAATATGTCTTTGACATTTCCTGAACTGCGTTTGAGGGAAGGGCAAAATGGTGTACATTTCCGTTTGTTTCTGATCTGTTGCTTTAAGTTGACCCCAAAAGTGGGCCCTTAACCCTGAATAAATTCTTCAGTCAGGCCTACAGACGGGATGCGATGGGAGACGGGCCGCTCTCAGAGAGAAACCGTGTCCCAGAGCCAGTCAACAGTGGGTAAATATTTATTCTAACAGTTTTACAAGAAGCATTTGAAGATGAGCCTAAGGTCAGCTTGGATTGTTCTTTTGTTTGTGGACTTGGTGTTGCGTCTGGGGGTTGAATTAACTTCTGGCCCAGTTGGAGCAAAGGCGAGGGGATGTGAGGAGTTCACACTTTGAGAGATTTGTTCTTCTAACTCTGGGAGAATCTCAGAGCGGCAAATCTTGTGTTGTTTTTCCATTAGGACTTGAGGCTTTAAACTGTAAACTAAATAAATATGTGGGCATACTAGAGATTCTGCACAACCCCTATATATATATATACACACAAACTGCCCATCAGATGTTTGGAGACACCTAGCTTTACTAGATGAGGGGGTGAATTAGTCAAGTTTATTTTTATAGCCCATCACCATATACAAATGTCATTAAATGTGAATAAATATATTAATAAATCAGACAGGATAAAAATAGTAGGAAGTAAGAAATCAAAGAATGCATAGGAGATCAGTAAAAGACGATTAAAAGTAAAATGGAAGTTAACCCCAAAATTACCTTATTTTACTTGCTGTTTTTTGTTATTTTAATTTCTTTTTGCCATTTTCCACCCTAGAACTGCTAATGCAAGGCTAATGTTGCTAATAAATACTAGAATACAGTAGTAACTCAAATACCCATAGCATCAAATACGTCACCAAAAGTACTTTCAAAATGCTCCTCGTCATTAAGGTGGCTTGTCAGTGTGATTTGGGACACAGTTTGACCAAACTTCACCACTACAGGCAGTCATTCGACCCAGGAACAAGGCTAGTGTTTTAAATGAGTGCTAAACCACATCTATAAGTGTATCAGTAAAATCTGATTTCCCTAAATATAAATGGTGTAAAACAGCATTTTTACTCTGTTTATATTTGTTCATTATTGTTCTTTATTTTGTGTATGATGGCATTTTTAAAACCACAGTAGTTTTTATTATTATTGCATGTCTTTAGATTACAATAACTTTGGTTCCTCGAAACATAGGAACACCAAACAAAGCTCAGCATGACGTCTGACACCTCGAGCACCAACACAAACCAGGGAAACTTCCATATTAGGAGTTGTTTTACTGTATGATGACATTTACCATTTGTTGCGCTATCGGCATGGATCCAAGCTGCTCACGTTCTAAGGGTTATAAAAGTTATGGATTTGCTTTGAGCAGGTCGAGAGAGGTTTTACTGATGTATTTTTACAGAAACAGCTTGGCTGAGCAGTTCTATGTAGAGTCCTAAACACCTGTCCTGAGTATTTAACTAATGATTTGAAGGGGCGTGGTACAGTAGGGAGAACATCAGTCTGTGTTAGAGTGTGGCCCTCCTGGGCTGAAGTAGCACAGCTCTGCTACAGAAATCTTTATTGCACTCCTTAGAGCCTCATAGTCTGTAAACAATTAATCAACAACGGGCAGCATCAGCACTCCTGCCCATAACAGCACAAAACAACGGCAGACAAAACGGCCACTGCAGCACTACAGCAGGATTCTGACAGACACATCCATTAGTAATGCAGCCACGGGACAGCCTCTGTGATCCTTAAGGGGCCTCAAGCGGCCTCTGTGAACCTCAAGTTCTTTTGCACCAGAGTTAGATACTTGTTAATAAGCTGACAGACATAAACCTAAATCCACATGAATCCAAAGCCTGACTAAAAAGGATTTCCAGCCTATAAGCCTCCACTTAACTAACATCCAGAACAAAAAATTCAGTATTATAGCAATTGTACTGTATGGATTACTGTAACTCTGTCCTCTCTGGTCTTCTTCACAATCTCCTCCTTAAACTTTAACTGGTTCAGAATGCAGCTGTGTGTATCGTTACCAGAACCCCTTCAACAGAACGTTACACCTGTCCTCCAGCATCTTCACTGGTTAAATACTGTATAGATTCAAGATTCTGATTCTCACTCTCAAGACTCTTCATAACCTCCGTATCTTTCTGATCTACATCACATCTGCACACCTTCTCGTACTCCTAGATCATCCTAATCCCTCCTCCATCAGTCTCAGTATCCCTCCTGTCCGTTTGGGGGTCCAGAGTCTTCAGCTGTGTTGCCCCTCGCCTTTGGAACTCTCTTCCACAAGACGTCCATAATACTGACTCACTTCTGATCTTTTAAACTTGCTTATTCTGTCTCTACTATTATGTTATTTTAACTCATTATGCTGCTTTTTTGTCTTGTTACATTGTTGTCTCGTCACTGTATACCCGATTTTACCATGTATCGTAAGGTGTCGTTGAGTGATCTAATAGGTGCATATAAATAAAATATTATTATTATTATGACCGCTGGGACATTATAGCTATTCAGATACTGGCCAGGAGCTTAACTGTGACCCATAAATTAAGACAGTAAATCTGAAGAGAAGAAATACATACAGTTGATTCTTCCACCTCTGGTCCTTCTGGTCTTTTCCACCTCTTTTTGTGCCCCCACTTTTTTAGGCTGGCCACACTGTGGTTTTTGGACTAGTTCCTTCTCC
The DNA here is from genome assembly GCA_037577275.1 of Bryconaethiops microstoma. Taxonomy (NCBI): domain Eukaryota; kingdom Metazoa; phylum Chordata; class Actinopteri; order Characiformes; family Alestidae; genus Bryconaethiops; species Bryconaethiops microstoma. The sequence goes on from JBBJLS010070186.1 coordinate 7,861, forward strand.
TGGTGCCCCTCCCTTTGTTTCCATGCACTGGATACACACACACACACACACACACATACACACACACACACATACGCACACACACACACACACATACACACATACACACATACACACACACGGGAGGTTTTACAAGTTTTGTAGATACCAAATGCCACGAATGAATACCATGAAGACTTTTGTTAATCCCCAACATAAACACTAACTGCAACCACTATATTGAAAATATCTAGGCATTTAATGTATGTAAGTTCTAAAAGATAATTCCACACTCACATGATCCGTATACACATAACGACTCCAAGCATCAAAATCAAATTCTGTATAAATGCAACACATATTTCAAATGAATTTAATTGTGATTTTTTTATTGTGATAACTTAAAATTGTTATATAATGTAATAGTCTTTCAGTGCATAAATCCATTTAAAAATGTTTACACACAATCTCTTTCCCTTACTTATAAATATGAACAAAAAAGTATGCATATTCATAAGAATAATTAAATATATATCTAAAATACAAACTCACGTGGGAAGAAACGTCTTCCAGTATAGTTTAGTATTGAACAAGTTCTACATAACAATAACGTGGAAATGTCGTGCAAATTACCCCTTGGTGTCATTACAAAAGCTGTTGTTGCTGTTTGGGAAGATTTCATGCAGCAAGTAGCAATTATGGTAAAGGATATGGAGTTCTCTAAAGTTCTCAAGGACAACATTATTACACTGTGGATGGAAAAAGTCTTAGCAAAGACCTTAAACCTCCCAATCAATACAACTGGTTCAATAGTATGCAAGAGAAAATTTCACAGAACCACTAATCATTTCTGGACACGCATGAGTTCAGACTAGTCATGAAGAAGGCAAGAGAGAAGGCAGCAGTCACACAAAAAGAGATAAAGGAGGATCAGAAAAGCCACACACAGAACAAGCAATAAACTACTATTAGATAAATAAAAAAAATAAATGCACTCTGCTCACATAAAACAAAAGTAGTAGTCCCAAGAACACCAGAACCACAGTGAAGTATGGTGGTGGGAGCATCAGGGTATGAGGTTGCTTCTCTACAAATGGTATCTGTGGAGACATGATAGAGACATGAATGGACCGATGTACCAGAAGATTTTTTCAACAAAAGAGGAAATGTTTCCAATCAATGACTCAAAAATAACTCGAATGACTTCTAAAAATGGTGAATAAATTTGTATGGCCTAGCCATCTCCCGACCTGAATCTCATTAGAAAATTTGTGGAGGGTTTTGGAGAAAACTGCGAGGCCAGCAGAGTGACGCTCGGCGAACTGAACATGGTTTGCCATGAGAAATGGGGCAAAATGGATCCATAGGGCTCCAAAACGCTACTAATGTCTTACTGTGGGTGTATTGAAGCTTTGCAACAAAATACAAATATAATAACGAAGTGAAGTAATAAAGTACTTTCCCCCCCTTTTTAAAAATACATTTAATTATGCTTATAAATACATATACACACACACACACACGCAAAAATCACATTCGTCACATTGTGCGCGATGCTGTTTCGGGACATACTTTGCATTCCGCGGCTCAGAGAAGCATCCCACGCTACCTGTTGCCTTAGTGACGGTGAGGTGGATTGATTGGGTGGTTTGTGCGGTGAGGAGTTAATGACACTCCTGAATCCAGGGTGGGGATCCGTCTCTGCCTGCACACACACATATGGACAGGGACAGGAAACCAGTGCACCCAGTAAAAAAAGTAAAAAAGGATAATTAGAAACATACACACTCTTTGAGGCCTAAGATGGGTGTGATACACCCTGTGACTGATGCACAAATGCAGGACTGCAAGTCCAAGCATCCCACGCCCAACAGATTTGTTGCAAACTGTTAATTCATGCAATATTAATTAATATTCCATTGGTTTAATAAAAAGGACCCCAAACTACAAGTTATTATTGACCAGCAATTGTAGCAAATGCATTCTTTGAAGCACCTGTTGCACTATGTATGAATTTTTTGTGCGCTACACTTACAAGCCCCACTTATTCATGTTCCCCACTCTTACACACACTTGGTTGTTACATGTTAGCAAATCATCTGAGAACAGATTCCCCCCAAATAATCTAGGGAGTAGTGGTTATATAGGCGTCCCTCTCCATTGGTGGATGAAGTGGTGGGAGTAGGGGTTTGATCAATTCTACAGAAACCTACATGGTAGATGTTTCTGATATATTGGCCAGTGAGTCTAGGTGAACCTCATAAACTGGCAGCTCAGTGTACATTATCACTTTTATTATATGATGGGAAAATAAATCAAATTTAAATTAAATTTTATTGACCGCGAGTACCCACGACCATAGTCAGGATTAAGCGGTTACAGAAAATGAATGAATGAATGAATGAAATTTTATTGCCTAATTGGCGAAAACCCAGAGAAGTAAACGTTGCTGTCCTAGCAACACAGATACTGAAGAACTGAACTGAATTTCAGGGACATCAAGCCATATTTCAGCTTATTTGTAGATTAATACTTGTAACCCACTGGGACCCAATGGCAGGCATTAAAGTCAAGTTAGGGTGTCGTTTTCACAGATATAGATTTCATTTTCTGGTTTCTTCTTGCCTGTCTCTTTTGCATAGGACCTGCATGTACCTCTGCTTTAGCTTTTTCCATACTTTAGTCATTCAAGACTCAAGAGGTTCAAGATTTAAACAATTTTCCCATCTTTTCTTTTTTTATTACTTATCAGCTGTCGTTTTGTTCAAATGATGTCCACAAGACCAGTATGAGAACATGTTGCATAAAGTCAATGTTATATTTAGGTCTTTCAGATCTTAATTTTAGACAGCCGATCTTCTTTTGTACAATTTTGTTCGTCCTTGTGAGCATGTAACTTATACTATTGCCAATATTGCTAATTGTTAGTTCAGCATGCTCTATCATTAGGAATATGAAGCTTTATTCTGTCTCTGCTCAGCTAATCCTGGATTTAGGACAAAACAGTTTAGACAAAAAACTGGCATGTTCAGGTTGGGTTCAGGTTCTATTGCTAGCCGTGATGAACTGTAACTATTAGAACTAGGACTTCAGTCCAGGCCGTACATATCAAAACAGTCAGGAAAAAACACAACAAAGCTCATTTCTGATAGCTTCCCTTTGGGATTCTAATAAGCATTTCCCGCCCAACATGAACATCTGAAGATTGTAAAATACATTAAATTTTTTATCAGAAGCTCATAAGACATTAACATTTGTTTTACCCAATATGTAGCACTTCCAGAGTCATTTTTTCAGTAAATGTCCAGGATTAGAGCTGGCACTGAATACCATCTGTCGTAATTTCATATCTAGAACCTCGAGAAGGATCAGAGTGCCGTGTTTCCTCACAAAAATGGTTCTATCCATTGAAAATCCAAATGTGTTTTGGTTGACTTCTGTCACTCCCCAGTTATGTTGGTGGTTAATCTCACAAAGAGGGTCTTCAATCCAGCACCTGAAGTCCTAACCAATAGCAGAGCTCAATCAGCAATATGGACCCAGACTCCACCGAGGACAAAATTCTTGACTGGAACATTTTCCATGTTGTCCAAAACAAAACTCAATAGTGAAAAAATGAATAATGAAAGAGACATTTTGCAGCATTTGCCGAACTTAAATACAAGCATCATTCTACTTACTATGAACTAAAAATTTAAACCGCAGTTCTCCGAAATCACTAGAACGTCCTGAGGGTTCTCCTCTGAATGCCACTGATTACGGCTAATAGTGTTCTCTTTAACAGCTACTTTAAAACGATTGGCCTAAACTTTACACAAGACAGACCCTTTATTAAAAGGCACTCAAAAGCAATGACATGCACGTGCCTCAAATGTGCGACACATTCCGGAAAAACCTTTATGCAGCCAAAATACCCAGTCTAACCCCCGGGCAGGCGACTGAGACTCCTCAGACATGTGTGTTCTTACGTGTGTATGAGGGGGCAGGCGTTTTGTTGAGTTTTTTTCCAATGCCACTGGACTAGTCGTGTGCCATTAACTGTTAGTACAAATAAAAAAACACAACCGCATAGGCTTTTTTCCCAATCTGCAACCTCGCCACCATATGTGTGTGTGTGTGTGTGTGTGTGTGTGTGTGTGTGTGTGTGTTGTGGTTGGTGGGCACAGCTGCCAGCGTGGGACGGCATGGTCACTGTTGTCAGGGCCACGCCTGCGGGGGCCGCCGCAGTGACCTTTTTCCCGCGGGAATGCAGACACTTAAGGGAGAGAGAGAGAGAGAGAGAGAGAGAGAGAGAGACAGAGAGACAGAGAGACAGAGAGACAGAGAGAGAGAGAGAGAG
>JBBJLS010070187.1:0-12174 GCA_037577275.1 Bryconaethiops microstoma
CGGATTGGCTACTTTCAAACCTCCCGCCTCTGAGTACAGCAGTGTTTCACCAAGACGCCTTTCTTTGTGTTTCTCTCTACAGTACCAAAACATTTATATTTATTTTTATATGGAACTGTAGCTGAATTCACATTAATATTTATATTACAAAATTAGTAAATTATATTTTTCTTAATAATTTAGCACTAAAATGCATGTATACATTGCCACAAAGAAAGCTGTGAGGCAGGGACTCCGCGAACAATTATTAGTTAGTCAGAAAAATCAGCGATGGACTGAAACAGCTACTGCTGATCCGTGTTAAGCTGGGGGTTATTGTAATTTTTACCCTAGTTGTCACTAGAGGGAGACATTGATCATGTGGTCAGGTGAGACAATGTAGTGAAACTGAAATACTCTCATATTCAAAGTTTAAATAGTCACCAAATGACCACTGGTGTTTGATCCCTGTGTGTTAATGTGTTCAGCTGTAGTTTATGATTAGACTTTGTTCTCCCTACTTTATTGAGATCCACATCTGGTGGGACGGAAATGTGCTCCACCATGTTATTTCTGTAGAAAATGAAGTTGCAATCAGAGGATCAGTCTGAAGCTCAGAAGAGAAACTGAAGTGTGTGTAGGAGTGAGTGTTCTGTTGGGAGAAACTACAGTAATGGAATGGAGAGTGTGTGAGGATGTATTGTTGATATGAGCTGAGTGTGTCTCTGCTGTAGGACTGGATATCCTGATAAAGATGGAGCTGAACTTTTCTAACAGAAGATCCTCTGAAAGACTCAGAAACAGGTAACTCTTTACTGAGCCTCGTTCAAAACTCATTACTGCTCTGCAGCAGAAATGAGCCTTCAAATCTTGATCATTAATGTTTATTACTGTTAAATGTTCTGAAGCAGTCACATTTGTTCACCTGTATCATAGCTAGCTCAGACGCTGTAATAAGTGCTCTTTTACCATGTATGAAATCATAACCTGTCAGTTATTATTATCAATATTATTATTATTATTATTATTATTATTATTAGTAGTAGTAGTAGTAGTAGTAGTAGTAGTAGTATGATTGAGAATTGTATGTTGCACAGATGACAAAATACGTTCTTTCATCAAACTCTACAGAACTAAAAGGTTAATTTGTCTCACAGTATATAAAGTTTGGTGTATAATTATATCCTGTATCATGACAAAAGCAATGCCGCAGAACTTATCCCGGGGGGTATTCCACGAAGCGAGCTAACCTCAAAAGCCAGGTTTATTTCGACAATCCCGGCTTAATTTTTCCAAATTCGGTTCCACAAACGAGGCTAACCTGAAGCTCCGCTTAGTTACTATGGCAACATATGCTCTTAACGATGAACAAGGCTGTCTTTTATATCGCGTTTTATATCAGGAGCCTGGCTTGAATTAGCGGAAATAAAATACACCCGAGTTTTGTTCGTGGAACTCAATGAGCCTGAAGTGAACCTAAATCAAACGAGGCTATTTCAAATAAGTCTCGATTTTGTAAGCTCGCTTCGTGGAACGCCCCACTGGTCTTGTTTAGAATCCACAGATACACCTTTTGAGTGTCTAAATGTGGTCCAACTGGTTTTCCGTTTCTGAAGGACGAGGAAGCTGCAGCTCCTTTATTCAGTGAACTCTCTCTTCTCCTCAGCCGAGAAGCTGAAGTGTGTGTTCAGGTGTGTAATATGATAACCTGGTGTTGAAGTAGAGATCAGAGTGTGTTTATATTGTGCTTGTGTCTGTAGGACTGAGTGTCCCGATAAAGACGGAGCTCAACTTTTCTAATTAAAGACTCCTCTGATAGACTGAATCGGAAACAGGTAACACTGCCTTCAGGGTTTTAATTGACATTCTTACTGTTTTGCTGCTTCTGGATGTTACTGTCAGTGTGAAACAAACACTCAGACTGAACTCAGGTTAGAGAATAAGTTTTCGGTTCAGCCATGTGATTATTTGTTTAAACGCCTCTAAAAATACGAGCAAGTTCTGATCATTACATTCTGTTGTTTTGTTTATTTAATTTCTGTAAAGTTTCACACTGTGTATTTCCGTGATACATTTGTATTACGTGGGGTTATGTGGCGTATCGGGCGTTTTCCCGGTGGGTCGACAGCATTTATTAATTTCTTTATTTATGTATTATTCTGAGCGGCCCATAAGACTCGTAGATCGGCCCGACTGACACTGGGCTGGTTCAATCAACTGCTTTCAGAACACTAATGAGTAACTCATTAACACCCTTAAACCTGTGCCATGCTAGACAGTTAGTGGTGGTTAATAAATTAGGTGTTTGTAAAGTTATGGTAAAAACACACCAATAAAACATATACAGCACGCTAGTTTGTCTTGTTACATTTATGAACGCGGGTGAAATAAGCTAATATAATTAATATAAAGATATTCTTTTATGTCGTCCATGCTGAACTAAGTCGTCTTATTGAAAGTGAGAACGTTTTTCATACACTATTCAACATTAACAGTGCAGTTAATTATCTGTTGTTGGTTGTGAGGTGAGTAGAAGGGAACTTTTGGGGCTTGGTGTTAGAGGAGCTTTTCTGGAGGCATATATGAACAATATACAGACATGAAAGACATCCAGAATTTTTTAAATCTCTCTCTCTCTCTTTCTTTCTTTGTCACACTAGCACACATACAGAATGCCCTAATTTTTTCTCCCAAGTATGGGGAACCAGGGATGTTTGTCACATTTTTACTTAGATTTAATTTCTGCCAAAACAGTGTATAGTAAGAATTCCCTTTCTGTACACAGTTAATGTGAAAGGCACCTTGTGCAGATGTGACAACCAAGCAAAAACATCCCAACTGACATTTTTAGCTCTTTTGGCCTAGCTAAGAAAAAAAACCCTAAATTGTAGCTTTCTCTTTATACTTTAAAATGGTAATTATTTTACTGTCAACTCATAGTATAATGAAAAACATAAGATGCTTCAAAATTTACTTTTGCATATGAAAAACAAATAAAGTTGTCTCACCTTAAGGTCATGCTCCGTTCACCTCCACTATCAATGTAGATGACCTCTGACACTAATTACGAACATTTCTGTGTCAATGGTTTTGATCAGCGCCTTCTAATGGCTGAGATATGATGACTGTGACAACCTACCCGTGTGACAACCAACCCCACTCTCCCCCGTTTCATTACCAGCTTCAGCTGCATCATTTTTGACTGGGTAAGTTCCCAATTTACTGAATACTACTTTGTTGGTTTACACATTCATGCGAGCGCAAAGATGTGTGGTGTCCTTGTACGTGTTGGGCTGGTTTTTTTGTCCCCGTCTGCCCCTTTTTGTAGCCCACATGTTCTTATGCTTCTGTCATCTCACACTACACTTTCTCTTTAGGGGACAATTATACATTTACTGGCCACTTTATTAGGTACACCTGTTAAATTGCTTAACACAAATAGCTAATCAGCCAATCACAGCAGCAACTCAATGCAATTCAGAATCAAGACATGGTGAAAATAAGTTGCTCAAGTTCAAACTGCGCATCAGAACGGGGAAGAAAGTGGATTTTAATGACTTTGAACGTGTCATGGTTGTTGGTGTCAGAAGGGCTGGTCTGAATATTTCAGAAATTGCTGATTTACTGGGATTTTCACGCACAACCATCTCTAGTGTTTAAAGAGAATGGTCAGAAAAAAAGAAAATATCCAGTGAGCGGGTCGTGTGGACGAAAATGCCTTTTGATGTCAGAGGAGAATGAGCAGACTGGTTCGAGATGGTAGAAAAGCAACAGTAGCTCAAATAACCACTTGTTACAACCAAGGCACGCAGAAAACCATCTCTGAACCACAACATGTCCAACTTTAAAGCAGATGGGCTACAGCAGCAGAAGACCACACCGGGTGCCACTCCTGTCAGCTAAGAACCGGAAACTGAGGCCACATTTTCACAGCAGTGAGGACCAAAAAGGAAAATTACTAACAACTAGGCCTTTAAAAGAGGTCAAACGAAACAAACCTAAGTCAGACATTTAACATAAATAAACACAACTGACCTAACACAATGAAGCAAAAGGGGAACACAAATTGTGGCTTGGCCAACGCAAAAAACACAAAAAGGGTGAAAAAAATTACTCCCAACCCATACGAACAAAACACCTAAGGCCAAAAATCCGCCTCTGGCACATGGTGTTGTGGTACAGCCTAATTTGAAGGCCCTGAGATTTAGGAATCCTCAGCCCTGGACCACACCTTTGCTCAGACAGGAAGGGACCGCCCCCAACTCTCAGCAAAGGTAACTCAAGGACAGAGAAACACAAGGTGAATGACAAACCCACTTATTTTACAACCTTACACTGCCAAAATGTGTGCAGTCCATGTAAATCAATGTAAGATTAAAGTAAACAAACTAAATCAAGCAAAGTGTATAGTGTGAATTATTTAAAAAATTGAATTATTTAAAAGTGCCTGTAAATAATAATCTGCAGCAAATTGAAAGTGCATAGATGGAATATGGGATACCACTCCTCTGTGTGGCTGTAGCCATAACACTCACCAAAATTGGACAATGCAAGATTGGAAAAACGTTCCCTGGTCTGGTGAGTGTCGATTTCAGCTGTGACATTCAGATGGTCAGAATTTGGCATAAACAACATGAACGCATGGATCCATCCTGCCTTGTGTCAAAGGTTCAGGATGGTGGTGGTGTGGTGGTGTGGTGGTGTGGGGAAGGTTTTCTCGGCACACTTTAGTTATGTTTAAACACCAAAGCCTGCCTGAGTATTGTTGCTGACCATGTCCATTCCTTTATGGCCACAGTGAACCATCTTCTGATGGCTAGTCCCAGCAGGATAATGCACCGTCACAAAGCTCAGATCATCTCTAACTGGTTTCTTGAACCTGACAGTGAGTTCAATGTACTCCAACGGCCTCCACAGTCACCAGATCTCAGTCCAGTAGAGCACTTTTGGGATGTGGTGGAACGGGAGATTCGCATCACGGATGTACGGCCAACAAATCTGCAGCAACTGTGAGACGATATCATGTCAATATGGATCAAAATCTCTGAGGAATATTTCCAAGACCTTGTCGAATCTGTGCCGTGAAGAATTAAAGCAGTTTTGAAGGAAAAAGAGAGTCCAACCCAGTACTAGCAAGGTGTATATGTTGACCTATGTGGGCCTTGCTTTGTAACTGGTAAAGATCCACAGCAATGATTGGTGTTGCAGTCTGCATAAATTCTGTTTCCCCCTTAAAATGCCATGAATTATTTTGTTCATCAGGCTGCTCTGAACACAAGGGCTTTATCCTACAGTTCTTACAGCAGATGATCTTAGATCAGTCTTTCAGCTCTGTGTAATTGTGTTGAACTGATTACAGAAAGCAGAGCCTCCCGTGTCCAGCAGTGTGTGTACGAGGTGAACCTCTTCCATAATGGAGTCTAATATCTCCAGCAGTGGAGGAGAACCTTCTGACCCACAGTAAGTGTCTGAATATTAGTGCTGAACCTCAGTAAACAGGGAAAGGAAAGATTGTGTGTGTCTCTCATGATCAGACATGAGTGTTAGTGAAGTAGATCATTAACAAGACTTTCATCCTGGATCATCCTGGGTGAAGTGTGTTTAGAGTGAAGAGAGCAGAATCTTCAGACCCCACATGTGTGTGTGTGAGGAGTGAGGGGTCCCTGGATCCTCCTCTGAAGCTCAGCAGTGGAGGAGGAACCTCAGAATCACGGAACATCACTGCACTAAACTACTGCTCTCAGAATGAACATCTGAAATCTGTTTTCTTTTGAGTTAAATCAGAGTTTTTTTTCTCCGTGGTTAATGTTAGCAGGACAGAAACACAGAGAGCAGCTTCTCCGGAGCCCAGCTGTGTGTCTATGAGGAGTGAAGAGTCCATGGGTCATCCTTATAATTTCAGTAAAAAACCTCTGACTTCTGATCCAACGTGAGTGAAACATTAAACACTCCGACAGTCTTTCACACACACACACACACACACACACACAGACACACACACACACACACACTAGTACTGCCACACACTCTAGTCAAACAGGTGAAAGTCCTGTAGGGCTGCAGCACAGTGTCTCACACACACACATACTGCTACACAATACTGTACACACACACACACACACACACACACACACACACACACACACACACACAAACACACACAGTGGATTTTTATTAAAGTCAGTTGTTTTCCTACAGAGCCCAGCAGAAGACAACCAACACTAACAGGAATAAAATGGACCTTACATTCAAGGTGTGTGTGTGTGTGTGTGTGTGTGTGTGTGTATAAATCTTTCAGTGATATGTTGATGGTGGTTTACAGTTTTTGTAACACACCCTCCAATGTTCAAATCATTGCTTTTTGCCTTCATATTTATAAAGAAACATTTCACTCACAGAATATTGGAGGTTTTATTTAGATCAGCCACATGCAAGATATTAATAGTACATGGTGGTGAATTGAGGATGGGCCTGAAACCATGCCTGCACCAGTTGAGCATGGTGGAACCTGACATTGTCCCATGTGTGCCATTGTCTTCATATAATTTACACATAGTACATAGTTTACATATACATATATGTATATATTTTACAATACAGATGTACATATGTTATATTTCTAGATAGCACAGAGTACATTTTATATTGAACTGTTGGTTTAGTATTTTATTCTATTCTATTGTTTTTTTTGTTTGTTTTTTCGCTGCTCTTACCTTTGTTCTATCCACTTTCTGCCATGACAATGCAAATTTCCCACTGTGGGACTAATAAAGGTTTATCTCATCTTACCTGATCTTATCTTATACAATAACACTGGTGACACCAGCAGCTCTACAGACCACAGTTAACTCATCCAGGAAGGCAACAACTAGCTCTGCATTGTAAGAGCCAATACAAGGTCTGCGTCCCACCAAACCCTCTTCTGATATAGATATACATGGTGATGTTGGGCCCACGTTGTCCAGGTACTGCAATGGTTGCCTGCTGGCCAATGAAATTCCGACCTCTCCTCTTTGTCTTGGCCAAGTCCAGGGCCATCACCCTCTAAGTACAAAACACGATGAAAAGAGAAGTAATGATTACAGCGCAGTGATGGGGAATCTTTCACTATCATGAAATTGAACATACATAAACATACTCAATCCTCAGTTGCTTCGTCTATCTATATGTCTCTCAAACGGCACACGGTATATCTGTTTTATGGAAATTTGATGCGTGCAATGGTCTGCAAACGTATGGCTTCCACGTTCATTGTCCAGGATGTACTGTCTGATTTCTGTAAGATGAAGGTAATTTCTCACCCTGACCAAGTTGACCACTCTTGTTAGTCATTTAGGAGTCTGCCTCTGCCTCCACTGTTTGGTTTAGTTTCTGTTCTGTAGGAAAAACACAGGAGAAACTAGACTTCAAATTGTAGAATTTATTTACATGGTCACATAACTCTGTGCTACACTCTGGCCTGCAGTATACGGTCATGTGACAGCGAAGAGTGGCCGAGAGTACTCTCAAACCAGGCCTACAACCATCTCTGATGAGGCTCGAGTCCTCCTCTAAGACCAGGCCCAAGTCCTCGTCTCTGATGTAGTTCTGGTCCCCTGCCAGTCCTATGAGCCCAGCGCCTCTGTGTCTCCCTACTGGAGAACTCGCCTGCTCCATGTTCTAGTATTTCAATGTCACCATGGATTCCACTGATTTATAGTCAAACCACAAGGTGAAATAGATCATCAGTAACGAATTGGTGCCAGTGGATCTCGTTATGGTGATACTTTTCTGATGTTAACCTGTGATATTGTTCCTCACTTTTCACTGTGCTTTGAGTGGAATTTAACAGGTACTTATCATTTAGAGCAGCTGTATCCTTTACTAGTTAAATCACTGTAATAAAATTATCAGACAGTCGCCTCAAATGAAATGTGTGAATTTTACTTTGAAGTGGTAATACTTTGATGTTCAGTTGTGTTAATTCGAACTGTTGATTTAAGTTCAGTGAACAAATTATCTTTGTTGTATGTGTGTTGTGTCCAAGCTATTGAAAAAAACATGTTGAGTTTTTAGAATTCTGATTATCCATCAATGTTCTGTAACTAATGAAAAAGTGATTGGACAGAACTGTAAATTGTTTAAGGTTCAAGGATTATGTCTTACATTTACACATATAGAAACAATATATTTGAAATATACTCTACTGGTCAAAAGTTTTAGGACACCCCAATGTTTCTGTTTCATTGTATTGAAGTTCAAGCTGTTCAACGTCTCATTGTTCATTCTGCAGAAAGTTTTTCCCAACTATGTTGCAGAAGTTTCCATAAGTGTTGCAGCACCTATAGGTTGCTTTGCTTTCACTCTTCTGTCCAGTTCATCCTAAAGCAGCTCGGTGGAGTTTAAGTCTGGAGACTTCTGGCCACTCCATGTTTTCCAGTTTACCATCTTGTTCTTTTTTCTGAGGTAGTTCTGGCAGAGCCTGGACTTGTGTTCTGGGTCAGTATCTCGCTGTAGGATGAACCCGACCAACTCGGCACATACCAGAGGAACTGCATGGAGCTACAGAATTATTTCCCACTTCTGGGTAACCTCACCATTTTTAAACCTCTCGCAGTTCAGCACGATCCTTTGTACCATTTCATGATATTCGGTGGACTTGAATTGTTTGAATTTCAATAAAAAAAGGCTTAAAACACTGGGGTGTCCTAAAACTTATGACCAGTAGTGTATTTTGATGAGCACTTATACATTGTGCATAATATTTAAACATATATTTAAATATATGTTAATATCTTTTCATCTTTAATCATTTATCTAAGTGCTGTTTGAATGATGTCCTTGGAATTTGTCATTTGACTTTGTAGTATTTTAAATATAAACACACGGTACATAGTAGAGTGTGATACATTATACTGTAAATGTCAATTTACTCTATGTAGTACATTGATATAAATGTAAATATACAGTATATTGTACAGTAGTGTTATAGTATATAGTAAATATTCAGGATATACTGTATATTTTATACAGTATATTGTGTAGTAGTGTGTAATATAGAATACAGTAAATGTAAAGACAGTGTACTGTAGAGTTGTGTGCAGTGTGTAAATATACAGCATACTCGACACGTTGTAGCCTCCACTGACCAAAGAAAAATCTAATAAAAATATCCTGCTTTTAAATTTACCCATATAGAAAAAAATATTTTAACAACAATTGCTTTGATGTGCATCAAAGTATGTCAGTGAATGTACTAACTGATCTAAGTGCAGTTTAAATGTTGCCTGATGCCCCTGAAGGTAAATGTAATTCGTAATTTGACACTGTAGTCATTTCAATGTTAATATACAGTATAAAGTACAGTATAGTGTGATGTAGTATTCAGTAAGTGTAAATATACGATATATAGTACAGTAATGTGTAATATAGTATACAATAAGTGTAAATATACGATATATAGCACAGTAATGTGTAATATAGTATACAGTAAGTGTAAACATACCGTTTAATGTACAGTAATGTGTAATATAGTATACAGTAAGTGTAAACATACCGTTTAATATACAGTAATGTGTAATATAGTATACAGTAAGTGTAAATATACAATATAACAGAGTAATGTATAATATAGTATACAGTAAATTTAAACATACAGTATAATGTACAGTAATGTGTAATATAGTATACAGTAAATGTAAAAATACAATATAACATACAGTAATGTGTAATATAGTATATAGTAAATGTAAACAGAGCATAATGTACAGTGATATGTAATATAGTATACAGTAAATGTACACATACAGTATAATGTACAGTGATGTGTAATATAGTATACAGTAAATGTACACATACAGTATAATGTACAGTGATGTGTAATATAGTATACAGTAAATGTAAACATACAGTATAATGTACAGTGATGTGTAATAGAGTATACAGTAAATGTAAACATACAGTATAATGTACAGTGATGTGTAATATAGTATACAGTAAATGTAAATGTAAACAAGTTACAAATTATATGATACACTTTGTACATGACCAGTTTCGTCTTTATTGCACATGTGAAGTAGCACACTGTGTTAGGCACCGCCGTGTCTAAAACAAAAAAAATAATTTTGAAGTCATGAAGTATTTTTTACTTCATTTATTTTTGTGATAGTGTAGTTAAACTCATCAAGCTTAAATGATGTCTATGGAAGCAAATCTTAACTTTAAATGACACTTGGACAGACACATGTAACCAGTTTGTAGTACAGTTAGACCACACTAACTTAAAGGAGCTCCAAGGTACAGACAGAAATGTCAAAAATGTTACAACCATCCCTGGTTTCCCCTATAGTAAGTGTAAATATACAACACATAGTACATACAGTATACAATGTAATAGTGTGTACTATAGTACACAGTGAGAAAATACATAATATATTGTACAGTAGTGTATTAAAGTATACAGTAAATGCAACTATTCAGTACATTAGTGTGTTTTATAATATACTGTAAATGTAAATATTTAGCATACAGTATGGTAGTGTGCAGTACAGTAAGTGTAAGTGTACAGTACATAGGACAGTAATATGTAACATAGTATAGAATTAGTGTAAATATTAAGTATATAGCACAGCAATGTGTTATATAGTATACAGTGAGTGTTAATATATGGTAAACTCGACAAATACATTGACAAATTGAAACCGCCTCCATCAGCAAAGTAAAATGCTCCCCCTGCCCTACGAAGAAAACAAAAACTAATTTAATATGTTGGGATATTTTTCATACTTGTCATATTTTGTCATGTTTCGAAATATATTTCTAAGTTATAAATTAATGTAACCAATAATTCAGAAATATTTCAGTGTACTTCCATTAATATCCATATATATTTTGGACACTTTAGAATATATTTTAGTATTTTTTTTTTCTGAATGGGAACACCAGATATACTTTGATATTTTTTAATTTCATGGCATGAACTTGAACTTGATGTTTACACCTATATATATATTTTTTTTACAAATTTGTGAACAACAGTGCAAATGTATTGCAATACATTTACAGTATATTCCACATATATTTTGGAAACATAAAATACATGTAAAGATTTTTAAAAATTTCTTTAAATATAAATTACAGCCTTAGTGATTTTGTTATGTTTATTTTTAATCAGGAGCTGGAGCAGAAGATCATCTCTCTAGTGAAGAAAGAGCTGAACACATTCAAGAAGCTCCTGAGTCCAGATTACCCAGCATGCTCTGAGAGAGAGGTGGAGGAGGATGGCAGCAGTTGGAGAGAAGAGCTGCTGAAGATCACACTGCAGATCCTGAGGAGCAGGAACCAGACAGACCTCGCTGACACTCTGGAGATCAGTAAGAGTTCTGGGTTCTGGGATTATTCCAGCACTTCATTACCTGAGAAAGAACTCACTGGGTCTTAGTGTGGAGCTGAAATTGGTGCAGACACACTTCGGTTCCGACAGACAGCTCTTTGCTTTGTTTCCCACAGGTTTTACAAAATGTTCATTCAGATCTGAAATTCGCTTTTTGTCAGTACTGCTTATCAGCTGTTGTATGTTTTTATTTCCCCCAATCTTCTCTGAGTTTAAATGCAGCCATAAAATAACAGAAAAGTCGGATCAGAAAGAATGAGATGACTAAAGTTCTTTCTCTGACCCGTCTCTGTTCGTCAAGGGAGAGTCTGGTCTTCTATCTCAAAGCAGAAGATTCGTATAATCAAGCCTAAACTCAGGTTCTTAATGTTCTCTCCTACAGTCAAACATGTTAAAGGAGTAGTATGAGCTTGAAAAGTCTCATCCAATCACACAAGAGTGTCCATGTTCTGTCTGTACCAATAACATCGTCCATTTGGTCACATAATATCAACAAGTTAACTTGTAGGCACAGTGTTTGGTTAGTTAAGTCCCTCTTTGTTTCTTTGAAGACTGATCACTCACAACTTTTGTTACAGATTTCTTTAATTTACGACTACAGTGCCATCATTAACATGTTTACTTCTGTCTTCCTCTTTTATCAGGACTGTCCCCTGCTTGCCATCGCAAACTCAAATCCAGACTCAGGGACAAATGTCAGAGAATTAATGAAGGAATCTCAGGCCATGGAAGCTCAGCTCTTCTGATTGAGATCTACACAGAGCTCTACATCACAGAGGGAGGGAGCGGAGAGATCAATGAGGAACACGAGGTGAAACAGATCG